>JAXIVD010007180.1:0-5000 GCA_036785275.1 Cancer borealis
GAGAGAGAGAGAGAGAGAGAGAGATGAGTGGAGAGAGAGAGAGAGAGAGAGAGAGATGAGAGAGAGAGAGAGGGGAGAGAGAGGAGAGAGAGAGAGAGAGAGAGAGAGAGAGAGAGAGAGAGAGAGGGAGAGAGAGAGGGAGGAGAGAGGGAGAGAGAGAGAGAGAGGGAGAGAGAGAGGGAGAGGAGAGAGGGAGAGGGAGAGGGAGAGGGAGAGGGGTGTGTGTGTGTGTGTGTTGTGTGTGTGTGTGTGTGTGTGTGTGTGTGGTGGGTGGGTGGGTGGGTGGGTGGGTGGGTGGGTGGGTGGGTGGGTGGGTGGGTGGTGGGTGGGTGGGTGAGTGGGTGGGTGGGTGGGTGGGTGTGGGTGTGGGTGTGTGTGTGTGTGTGTGTGTGTGTGTGTGTGTGTGTGTGTGTGTGTGTGTGTGTGTGTGTGTGTGTGTGTGTGTGCTGGTAGTGGTGGTGGTGGTGGTGGTAGTGTAGTGACGGGACAGTCAACTTTGCCCAAACTCCACTTGGACCTTGGTGATCACTAAGATCTGATTGTTAAGGTGTCAGGGTGCTGACTGTACTGTCAAGGGCTAGATTCCGGCGCTGCCTTCTCACGGCTACCTTACCTCCTATAGGTTCATTTCTTAGTGTTCAAAACATTACTTTTTGTTCATTTGGCAACAATAAAAATCTCCAGTGAAGGTTGTACAGTAGTACGCGTTGTTATTACTGGTTATCACTGTACTAGCCTCCTGGCTAATGCAGTGGTAGCGCGCTGGCCTTACATTCGCTTGGTCAGCAGTTTGAGTCCCCGCCCGGGCTTGTGATGCTTAAGCTGTTTACTGGGGAGGAACTGCTGTGGTTGGGCACCACAGTGGGGGGTTGGGCTTGCCCGACTGATGTTCTGGAACATCTTCATTGATGGATACCGGAACTGAAACCCATGCATCTTAACCTTTTTTTAATCCAAGGCTCGAAGAAGAGAACATTACCAGAAAAAAATATGGAAATCTGTTGTGTTTAATGGGATACTTAGAAAATGTAGAAACACAAGATATTGATCTAAAAAGGAAGAAGAAAGCTGTGTAGTGACGGGACAGTTCATATCGACCAAACTTCATTTGGACCTTGGTGATCCTTATGGTGTCATTGGTAATGCGTCGGCACATTGAATGTACTGTCAGGGGTTCAATCCTCAGGTGTGCCCTCTCATGGCTACTTTATATCCTTTAAATCAATTTCTCTATGTTTCAAAACACATACATTACAGGAGTAGTAGAGCAGTATAGTATAGCTAGAGGAATTGTTTTGAGGTAAATGCTCATTATATACTGGAAATTATGATATGAGGTATTTGATATGTGAAAGGACTACTCAAGCTATGATGTAGAGCTGATGGTTGTTGATAACATAACTTATTATCAAGTTACAACATAAATAATTGTAATGACAATTTATAAATCAGAGTAATTATTGTAGCTTCAAACTGAATCAAGCCTGAAAGGTATAGTATGTACACTGAATCTTACTTGGGATAGCCGCTACGAAGTTCTTTCACAATCTGTTTGGACTCGGCCCTGAGGAAAATGACGATGGGATAAAACTGGGCATAATTGAGACGGTCAACAGCGTTAGGGGTGATGTCGAGTACTGCATGTTTCCCTCGGTCCATGATCTCCCTGATGGCACTGAGGCGGATGATTCCAGACGGCTTCTCCCCGCTGCTGTCCAACTCTGTAACACATCCACAACAGCAACCCATTGTACTCACTTTCTGCATTGGCCACTACTTCATTGTGAACAGTGCAAACAAATTAAATAACTACACAACCTGATGCTGATGTTATGAATCTCACTCAAAATCTGGAAAACATCAACGATACTCAAATTTCTTCACATCACTCACAAAATCTCATATGATGCTCATTTAGGATAGCTTTAAGTCATGTATCAAGTGAGGTGACACAAGCTGCTTCTGGTCAAGTGATGAACTCTTAGACAGAACTACTTACATATTCTCATATGAAAAATGTGGAAAATGCAAAAAGTTACCCATCAATACAAAACTTTCAAGATTTAGTGATTTTTCAAAACATCTGCACCAGAAACATAGTTACTATTTGCACAAGTACATTATTGCTCCTTTTTATATTTATGTGAACAATTAATATCTTATTAACTTATTTACATATATAATTTGTAAAAAAAAAGATACACTCATACATGGCAGCAAAGATTATTATTCTTAATCTCCTTCTTGTTCTGTATTGATTATCTCATAATATTCTAAGGTAATACACAAAAGCTGTGAATAGGGTTACTATCTATCTATCTATAGTCTCTGATGCCTCATTCACTCCGGGAACGTCTTCCAAGGTAATGGCCATGGCATAAGAGCCTCTACATCCTCCTTGTTAGTTCTATCAGTAATTCTTTCATGCATGTATTTCTTCATCCTTGCCTTTCATCTTATAACTGGCTTTCCTCTCCTAGGACCCTCAGTTTCACACATACACTTTCTTCACAATCTATTCATTCTTTTTTCTCTCCATATGATTCCTTAAATTATGTACATAAAGTTCTACTCTATAAATATGCCAAGCATACTAATTGCAATCCTACTAGTCCTTCTATGATCTATGGGTTGGAAAATACGTGGCAGTCAATTTGACCAGTGACGTCATGCACAATGGATTCAATCTACGGAGGATGAGGGACAGGCAGAACATGTATGTATACAGAACGAGGCACAGGAAAACCCGCATAAACCTTGATACACACACATAAACTCACACACATACACTTCTGGTAACGTCACTATCACTTGGCAGGCTGAGATGTGTGCCCTACTCACCAAGCAGTTATTCTCCTTTTTAAGAAAGAGGATGGGGTGTGTGGTGTGTGAAGGTCACAACCTTACCCATGAATTGGTCTATATGAACTCAATACTCTCACCAGAAGGTCAATGGTTGGCAATCACAAGTCAAGCACGTAATCCTCAAGACCATGGGTGAACACACACACACACAGCTTTTGTGGTTCAATGGTTAATAATGTCTATGTCTGCCACCCAGCAAAGCTTGGGTTTGAACCCTGCTCAGGTCGCTAAGGATTTTTCACTGACAGGGAGCGGTTACTGTCTCCCTTGAGCAAGGAGATGGATGTGTGTGATGTGTAAGAGGTCTGAGCTCTTTCTGGGAGGGTAATGGCTGATGATCATAAGTCCAGTGCATGATCCTCCAGACCATAGTGAATAACACACACACAATTATGCATGTGATCCTCCAGGCTATAGTGAATAACACACACATTCTTCTGACATTATAACATGCCAACAAGTAAGTATCCCAAATGCTATCAAAATCAATTATCATACAACTGGAGTAACTTCCTTCTTTGACATGGGTATTTTTCTTTTTTCTTCTAGGGGCCTAAGGGGCTAAATGAGAGGAATTTGTGTGTATGTGTGCATGGGCATGTACATGCATGCCTTGTCTTGGCTATCCCCTTTTAGTGGGATAACAGCCTGGTAGATAGATAGATGTGTACCAACTGAATGTATATCATATTCACTCTTTTTATAACTGGGCAAACACAGCTTTGAAAATACCCAGCAGCAGCAGTGGGGCAAGGGAGGCAAAATGCACTTCCAAACCTCTTACCCTTGTTTTCATAACAAAATTCCCTTATACACCACCATCTGTAGAAAGGCTGACACAACATACAACAAACTAAAGGACTCTGAAGATTTGTCAACTCATGGAAGACATTGTAGGGTTGGAACAAGAACACACAACACCAATAATCATGCTAAGGGGCCAATGGAGCATTTGGGTTCACTCTAAGGGATAAAAGGAAGTTCTACCAATAAAACTAAATGTTTGATTATTCATTATGATGCATCACACTTTCTAGATAAAATACCGGAGTGTTTACTAAAAATCTCAGTGGATAGAAGGATAGAGAAGTAATTAATGTAGATTAATCACTACTGTAAGAAGTAATGCCTATTAAACAAACTCTTTGCTTTACTGTCATGTTTTTAGCCCAAATGCTGAAGGAATGTCTGAACAATATTAAATGGTCAGGAAGGAATATAGACACAATAGTCCAGTTTTCCATAACTCAACAAATTTGACACAAAATCTCAAAAAATTGTCAACTCATAAAGGCAATTGAAAGATGAGCCAATAAAATATTTGGGTCAATCACGCCATGCTTGTCAAAATGCTGGGAGAAAGAGGTGCACTCGGTAAGACAGGCTTCCTTACCCCGCAGTGAGGGGTACGGATAACCCCCGTAACATGGTATTGGCATAGTGAGCCGCATGTATATCCCTGAAAGTACCAGAGTGAGGAAGGTTCTTCATTAAGCTGGTCACATTTTATTTTCAGCCTTAGGCTAAGAGGTGGACTTGAGTGACACATATATAGCTGAAACTACATAATATAAAGGACAGTGGAGCAGCCTCTATGTACAGCACATCACTGAAAATAAAAGGAGTTTCCTCAAACCTAAGATTAGTATTTCAGAGCAGCCATGTCATGTACAAATAGAGCTGAGGGTCATCAAGATTCAAGTAAAATGTAACAGACCATCTGTAATTGATTTTGATGGTGAAGTATTTTAGTATTTAAGGCAACACACTTAAGCAAGGACACTTTTTTCTAATCATATTAACTCTCCATTTGAGTAGAACACTTGGTGGGACAAAACACACCATGTAATGCAATCTAATGAAAAAATTGTGCTTCCATAATTTTCATCTTGAAGTATAAGCCAAGGTGAAACTTTCTTATGATAGGGAGTAATGAACACTTTGGTGTCCTGGAAATACAATGGCATTTCCATGAAACATGAACCATTGCTGCTGGGAACGTCTCTGAGGAAAGGAAGTGAGGGAAACAGGAATGTTAAGCTAATTCTGTACTTAGTGCTATAATTAAATAGTTTGTTTGTTCTTTGTGCATGGTGGTAAGAGTGCTGAAGGACCTTGGAGAAAGAGAAGGACAG
>JAXIVD010007180.1:10000-15000 GCA_036785275.1 Cancer borealis
CAGTCTCTAAAAGATGTAGGCAAGATATTATCATTACTACTGTATAAGCTGTACTACACTTGTGTATTAAAAAAAAAAAAAAAAAAATAAAATAAAATAAAATAAAATAAAAACTTTGCTTCTATTATATTTATATGAATTTATAACTTTGCAATACTTCATATCCCTCAGCCTAGATTAGGTTAGGTTAAGTTTTTCTATTATATTGAAATAATAGTGTTGAGTTATTTCTTACTTTATATTATTAAAAAGTTCAAGGAATGCCTTCAATACCAAGTACCTTTCCACTTCATACTTAATGATGAATGCTTTCAAAGGATTTCTATTTTTGTTCTAGTGTCTCCATAAGACATACTTGGTACAGACCTATTAATAAACAGTGAAAACATTATTACAATAGGATCTGCCTGATTGTGAGTTCCCTTGTACTTATGGAAACAGCAATCAAACATAACAGAAAGTAATGTTATATGCCATGCAAAAAATAAAATAATTTTTAATAACTGTTACTGATCTGCTGCAAAACAAGTTTCCATTGTAATCTGGATTTTAACCAATTAATTATTTATGCAACTGACTTGTCTTTCCAGCTTGAGAAAAATGAGATAAGCATCATAAACTTGACATTTCGTTGATTACACTAATAATACAAAGTGCAAGGAAGAGTATGGAGTTGATAAGTCATGAGGGAGCAAAGCTTATCATCACACTGACTCTTGTCTTCCTGTTGAGAGCCTTCAACACCCACTAACTACTTTCCTTATTTCAGCTACTGTTGCAAAGTGCAAGGAAGAGTATGGAGTTGATAAGTCATGAGGGAGCAAAGCTTATCATCACACTGACTCTTGTCTTCCTGTTGAGAGCCTTCAACACCCACTAACTACTTTCCTTATTTCAGCTACTGTTGCTGCTCACATGAACAGCACTTACTCCAGGCACTAAACACAGCGATGCCCAGTTAAACAGCCAGTCAGCAGTTAGTAGTACATAGAATCACACTCAACAACTCGTTAAATTTAACTTGACACAGAGCCTGACAAATTATTGTTCAAGAGCATGTAGCATTTGCCTTACATATTGAACTCTGCAGGAATGAATGAGTATCGTTGTACTCGTAAAAAAGGTTGCTGACGTTGTATTTCAGTCTCACACAGCTTATAATTAAAGCTTACCACCTATTTACAAGGCTACATCAGACAATGCAACTACGGTTTCTCTACCAGTTCCTCATGTCACTGTCATATCATACCCACAAACCAAGAGAGGAAGTGACTAGGAGTTGTCAGAGTGCATTAACTATTAGTTAGGAAGACAGTGCAGCATAAGTTTTTTTTTTTTGTCAAAGGACAATGAGAGAGAAATAGAGGGAGGAGGAGGAGGAGGAGGAGGAGGAGGAGGAGGAGGAGGAGGAGGAGGAGGAGGAGGAGGAGGAGGAGGAGGAGGAGGAGGAGGAGGAGGAGGAGGAGGAGGAGGAGGAGGAGGAGGAGGAGGAGGAGGAGGAGGAGGAGGAGGAGGAGGAGGAGGAGGAGGAGGAGGAGGAGGAGGAGGAGGAGGAGGAGGAGGAGGAGGAGGAGGAGGAGGAGGAGGAGGAGGAGGAGGTGGTGGTGATGGTCTGAGGAAGGAAGGGGAATGCCTCCAAGATGTTAAGATCCACCACCAAGTGTTATTTGCACCCAATTTCATTCACGTCCTTCAAAATATAAATAAATAAATGAAAAATCTTGACAGCAAAATTGCTATATGGTATTGAAAATAAAATATTCATATTCAAAATCATTTTGGTATTATAAATATTCTTAATTAATGAACATCCAAAATTATTTTGAGAAAGCACAATGCAGTAAAAACTTCGTTCCTTCATTAAAAGATGTTATAATAAATTTGTAAAAGATTAGAATTGATATTCAAATATCATTAGAAAAATATCACACTATAATATGACATTTAAGCCTTGCATAGTGATGAACCAGCCCCTGAGGTAAGAGTTCTTCACCTCTATAGAGATGTGCGGACAGTCGGAAAGAGAGTGGTCAACCTTGAACTTCTTGGTGCCTCCCAGCCCCATGATTTAGATTAAAGGAACACCAGAAATTGGCAGATAAGCTTTAACAACAAGTGTCAACTAAGTATTCTTGCATCTCTCTGGGGAACAGTGAAACACAAGCACAAATGCAAACACTACAACACCAAAGTAAACAACAAACTGGCACACAAGTTGGTTGTTGACCAGTCTCTGTCTATCTGTCTCTTTCTCTCTCTCTCTCTATCTCTCTCTCTTTCCTTAGTGTCTGCAAACACCTCTAGGCTTGCCACCAGCCAAGCAAACCATTGTCCAAACACACTCCTTAGTACACACAAAGCTTGCCTCTACAGCCTAAGTGACTCTCATTATTCCCGATCCCTTACAGACTCTTACCAACTTATTAAGAGCAAAGTATAAATAGGAAAATTAATCATACATATTCTCTGTGATACTATACATACACTCTTCTGTATCAAAGCTACTTCTTATCCTTTCCATAGTGTATTTCCTAAACTAGTGATGTTATATGTCACAAGAAACATGATGACATTGCCTAGAAAGAACACAGAATAAGACTGATCTGCATGATAAAACTTAAGTCCTTGTACTGTAGTGAAGTAATGATTGCTTCTTTCTCTCAGTTACTTTCTACAGATTTTGTTCATGTGCCACAACTGTAAAGGCAGTAACTGAATGCATACAGCCTAACACAGAACTCTAAATAATTATCTTTTTACAAAAGAGTTCACTAAAAAGCAAAGCAATTTCAATATGCAAAATCAGCCCTAAATAAGTGTATTCTTTTGGAAGCCCTTGTGGCCTGCGGGGACACACCCATTAAAACACAAGAGAACTACCTTCATGTCCACAAGGTAAAAACACTGGTTGAACTGACTACCAGCTGTACTTACCAGGAATTACTTTCTATTTTTTCAGTAACCCCGAGAAGTTGGACTCAACAACTGACAGACATAATGGAGAACAGGACTGAAGAGCTGGAGCAATTGTGTGCTCTTTGTTGTACAGATGTTAAAAACAAGACAAAACGCCTCACCACTACCCCCAAGGGACCACTAAGAAAATTTAAATAAAAAAAATATTTCCACAACTAAAAATAAACCATAAAAGCCTAATGCACTAATGTTCACTTCTAAACAAAATAAAGAGGAAAGAAATTAATGAAATTGCATTCCACTTCCCTAAAAAACAGCCGTACACAAAATAAATAAAAATGTAAGAACCAATTAAAATTGCTTGCACTAACACTGTCAATCTAAGGTAAGAGTCAAATGAAAGCCACTTCAACTGAGAGGGAAGCTAAGGGAACCAGCAGGTGACATCTGAGTCTTTCAATGCGATGAGGCCAATTAAAGTTGCAAAATTTAATCAGTGGTTGCTTGTTGGTTTATGGCACGAATGAGAGATGCAGAACTCCTCATCTCAGAAGGTCAGCCCATCTTCTGCAATGCTTCACATCACTCTGTGGACACGGAGGGAGTGAATGAAGAAAAGAGGCCACAGCAATAGCTTGTTTCATTATGGCATTACAGCTTAAGAAAGAGTTAAGCAAGAGGAAACATTAGTACCAAGATTAGAATATGTCAGCCAACCACATGAGAAATGGCAGGAGAGGAAGTGAGCAAATGAGTGGAAAACCTACACCTTGGATGGTGAGTTTTGGCCTTCCTTGGGTGCATGGCGGGTGTAGTAATCCTCAGGACGGGGGAGGGGAGGGCGTGGGGGAGGAGCGTCATCCTGGGGGGAGCCCTGGTCATCTAGACCATATTGAGCTTCCCCAGATGACATGCCCAACCCAGGGTTATACCTGAACACAACAGCAGCAGTGGGTTATGGCAGTGCTTGGGGAAGGACTGAGGCAAGCGCTCTCTCTCAAACCCTCAGTGCACAGGTCTCTCACCTGGTGACTGCTGATCGACTCTAATATCAACACTTATATTTTCAATATAAGCAGAGATATGCCAAGGGATTTATGTACATAAAAATAATCAAGCATGAAAAGCCTGTAACTACGGGCTTATAATGTGACCTTTTGTTAGTTTTGTCTGATGACTGTGCTACCTCATTAACCCCAGGATTTCCCTTCATACTCACAGGGAATGAGGAAGTCAAACTTAATTATATTTTAATTTTGGGGATCAATGAGGATTATTGTGACATGGTGTTTAGAGAGGGTTGGAGAGAGGGACTGGCTTCAGGAGTGCATTATCAAGCTTTGAACAAAACTGTGCCAAACCTGGTGAAGCAGAGTACTTTGCTAACCCATGGTTGTGTGATTAGACTAGGGTACAAAAAGGAGAGTAGCATTATTTAGAACCTAGTAGTACATACCAAGAAGCAAAAGCTGTTATTAAACTTTTACCTATTGAAATTACAAAGTATACAGCTAATAATTGAGTGAATCACAGCAATCAACAAACATCTTATAATTAACTTTTTAGTTGCCTTCCTACAAAGACACACTCAGACTGTTAAAAACACTAATTCAATGCAAAAATACTAGCTTGGAGTAGTGTTACTCAGAAATCACACCAGTCAATCAAAATCTAAAAATGAGACCAGAATGTCTCAAAACTTACAAGGTATGAATAACTGACAAAGTAAGTAATGAATCAAATGGACTGGGGAGCCAAGTGCCTACTTACCCCGACCTCATGAGATTGTTCTTCGCGTCGGGAGTATCAGGGCCATACAGACCCCGCTGCAGCTCAGCCCTCGTTGGGGGCTGAACATACAGGTTCTGGGTGGGATAGTTGGGTCGCGTGTCGCCGTACTCAGCATTCCGAACATCTGTGAAGTCAAGGGTTCAATACAGTACTAGGTCTGTGCTTTGACATATTTTTGATCAGTTTCATTTTTAATGGTTTAAGAAAACAGACATTACAGTACTTGAAGATCTGATTTTGGGAGTACAACGTTTTGTTGGTGTGGTTATTAAGCAATTTAATTTTTTTCAATT
>JAXIVD010007181.1:0-5000 GCA_036785275.1 Cancer borealis
GGAAGTCGGTAAGGGATTAAGGAATTAACACCTCTCGGCCTGGGTGTCCAAGGGGGAATGGAGGCTATAGTACATTATTATACAAAATAAAGCTCTTTGAATTTGACTTTGACTACAATTACTACTACTACTACTACAATAACTACGACTACTACTACAATTACTACCATTACTACTACTACTACTACTACTATTACTACTACTACTACTACTACTACTACTACTACTACTACTACTACTACTACTACTACTACTACTACTATTGCTACTACTACTACTACTACTACTACTACTACTATTTCTGCTACTACTACTACTATTTCTGCTACTACTACTACTACTATTACTACTACTACTACTACTACTACTACTACTACTACTACTACTACTACTACTACTACTACTACTACTACCATCATAACGTGCAGAAGCTTGATATTTTCTCGAGAGATTTTGTTGCCTTTAAAGTAAATGTTAATTTAAGTGATAGAATTAAACTGTTTAACTCCGAATTATGGCCAGAAGACGTGATAGTAGATAAATACTTTAATAGAAACAGTAAGAGAGTATAAACAGTTATACATATTTTTTTTTTTATCTTTCTTCTTTTACGGGTATGGATGTTAAAGTCTGCACATATAATTGTTGTTCCTTAAAGAAGAATATTGATGTAATTCGCACCTTAACTTCTTTTAAATATGATTTTATTTTTCTTCAGGAAACTTTTATAGTAGAGGATAGTCTTGGTGACATAGATTTTATCAGTGAAGACTATGAGGGTGTAAGTGTGCCAGCTACTTACTCTGAAAAGACTCTTTTGTCCAATGCAGGGAGGTGTGAAGGTGGACTGGCTTGTATATGGAAAAAGGATTTGCCATTTGAGATAAAGGTGCTCATTCTTGATAAGGATTACATTGCCTTACAGTTGTCAGTGGGTGACTTGAGGATTTTGTTAATTAATGTGTATATGAGGAGTGTAACTTGGGAGGGGAAGACACTTGATGAATATCTACAAGGGTTACATGCTTTGGAATATGTTTTAATTAATAATGATTTTAATTCTGTATATATTTTAGGTGATTTTAATGCAGATCCTTTCATGAGCAGAGCCTGGAACCATTTAAATCATTTTTGCGAGAGAAATTATTTGTCTTGTATGGATTTTAAGCTGATGGATTCTAGTAGTTTTACTTTTATACCATACAACAACTCGTACTGTAAGTGGTTGGATCATATTGTAGGAAGGAACTCAAAGGATGTGTGTGTTAATGATGTGAAAGTTTTATATGAACTCGTTGGATCTGATCACTTACCAATGGTGGGAAATATTCATTTAGAAAATGTAACTAATGTTTGCAATATTAAGAAAGAGAAAGATAGAAACAGGTTTTATATTGCTTGGAAAAAACTCTCTGGTGATGATTTTTCAAAGTTATTTCAAGAAATCGACAACAACATCAGGGGCATCATGCCCTGCGAGGCAACGAAATGCTGCTCTGTTGGTTGTCAGAATGAATACCACCTTGCACAACTTGATGATATTTATATGTTGATTGTTAGTAATGTTTTGTATTCCTCTGGACATTATGCTAAACAGATAGTTAATAATAGCACATTTAAGGTGATACCAGGATGGAATAGACATGTCAAGGAATTGTATAGTATGTCACGGGAGGATTATAAGAAATGGTTAGTAAATGGAAGAGTTAGAGATTCTGATGAATTTAGGAAGATGAACATGAGTCGGAAGGTGTTCAAAGAGGCCTTATCACTATGTAAGAAAAATGAAACAGATGAGAGATCTTTCTCCATACAGGAGAAATTTATCAATAAGAATATGAATGAATTTTGGAATGAAGTTAAGCAGCAGTCTAATAAAGTCAAGTGGTCTAGTGTTATTAATGGTGAAAATGATACAGAAAAGATTATTAACATTTTTACTGGAAGGTTTTTAAATGGTGATAACAACGATTGTGATATAGATAAAAGAGATGAAGAAAATCTTCTACATAAACTGAAAGAGGTGTGGCATCAAAAGAAAAAGTTTACTATGACAACTTCACCTGAAACATTAAAAAAGTATATTGGCAAACTTAAGAATGGGGTGGGCCATGATGGTATCCACTCTCAGTTTCTGAGGCATGCAACATATGAATTTCTAGTGCAATTGAGTCTTTTTATGAATGCTTGTTTCAATCATTGTTATATTCCAGTGGAATTATTGAAAGGTGATATTAACCCTATCATTAAAGATACTAAGGGTAATTCCACAGACCCAGCCAATTATAGACCAGTGATGTTGTCTTCTTGTTTGTTGAAGATTTTTGAAATGCACATTTTAGATATTTTAGAAGAAAAGTTATTCTTTGATTTTAGGCAGCTAGGTTTTAGCAAGCAGATGTCAACAAATGATGCATATTTTACACTTAGAGAAACTGTAACACCATATATAAAGGGTTATGGAAAGGCATTTGCTGCTTTTATAGATCTCTCTAAGGCTTTTGACAGGATAAATCATAATATATTAGGTAACATGTTATTAGAGAGAGGTATTCCTCCTGATATTGTATTTACTCTCATGACTTATCTGAGGAATCAAAAGGCAAGAATTGTATGGAATAAGCAAAATGGTAATTATCACTATATCAATTCGGGTGTACGACAAGGAGGAATTCTGTCTCCGATTCTTTTTAAATTATATGTTGATGATGTAATTAAAGCCATTTCAAGTATGAATGTTGGATGCCGATTGGGTACACTGAGAATGAATATAATTGCATATGCTGATGATATTGTAATTTTGTCGGACAATCGCAGTAATCTAGAATGCTTATTGGAAATGTTTGAGAACAAAGTACAAGCCATAAGATTGAGTATTAATGCTTCGAAGACAAAATGCATTATTTTCCACAGAAAGGCTAAATCTGCAGGAAGTGATGCTATCAGTTTTATAAGACAGTTCGAAATAGTAAATTGCCAAAAATATTTAGGCTATTGGGTGACCCATAATTTTTGTGATAAAATAGATGTTGAAATTAGGCTAAATACATTTTATAGTAAGTTTAATTCTGTGTACAGAAAATTCAAAGGTCTTAATACTGATACGATGCTGTACTTGTTTAAGGCTTGTTGTGTACCTGATTATGGGTTACAGCTGTGGGACAATGAAACTGTCTTTTCTAGTCATATTTTTAAAACATTTGAAACTGCATATGCAAAGGCCATGAAAAGGATCATAAGATGTTCTGTTCATGCCAGTAACCATGATGTAGCTAATCAGTGCAATTTACTTTTATTAAAACACCATACAGCTTTAATCCAAACTAGATATTTTAAGTCTGTTTTTAGAAAGAATTCTGCCATATTTACTCTCAATAAGAATTTATTTTTAAATGGACATTGTTTTAGATCATTTTTAAAGTTTTTAAAAATGACATATCAAATAGATGTTTTAGATTATACTATTGATATTATTTTAGCAAGAATTTTTTGGGTGCAAATTCATGAGCCTACTAGAGGATCATATATATGTGTTTAGACTTAGACATAGTTAGACTGATTTTTAGGCTATAATATGTAATATACATCTTGCTGTATATTATGAAATAAAGATTGATTGATTGATTGATTGATTGATTGACTACTACTACTACTACTACTATTACTACTACTACCACTACTACTAGTATTATTACTACTACTACTACTACTACTATTACTATCACTAGTAGTAGTATTACTACTACTGTTACTACTACTACTACTACTACTACTACTACTACTACTACCACCACTACTACTACTACAGCTACTACTACTAATACTACTAATACTAATACTAATACTAATACTGCTACTGCTACTACTACTTCTACTACTACTATAACTACTATTACCACTACTACTACTGTTACTAGCACTACTACTGCTATTACTACTAATACTAAAGAATATGGAGATACTTTGCAGTCTTTTCATATCTATATTTTGTTTAAAAAATAACAAGTTCAAAACGAAGAGCATGTTACTGGGACCTAATTCCAGACAGCAAATTACCGCAAGTTATGATGATTTTGCAGTTGTCATCTCTTACAAATATTTAGGCCACATGGTTTGCTCTAATCTACAGGACAATAGTGACGTTAAATATCACGTGATATGACTTCATAGCAATGCAAATAGTATTTTACGCGATATCAAATATGTAAATATTGTAAGCCTGATTATGGTCTTGGATTGTGGAATGGAGGAAAAACAGCAAGATCAAAAACTTTCTACACACATCCTTATTACACAGCCTTCAAGCGAATCATTGGCGTTTCTTCTCTCAGCAGCAGCCACGAGGCAGCCGAGGCGTGCGTGGAGCTCCTACTGTCTCACCACCTGACCCTCACACAGGCACGCTACTACCACAGGCTGTCACACACTACAACCTCCATCATAAAGCCAAAATTTATTTCTTCAATTGTATGGGAGACTATTCTGTAAATATACCAGCAGTCTCTTCCAAAAAAAATATAGTGTATCAGTATCCCAGAATGATATGGACATATTAAAATCAAGGCTACACTTCGTCCAGGGTCATGAGGAGCATTGCGTGCTTGTGGTGGTGCCGCGGCCTCACACTCAGCGTACTGGTGGGCACAGCACCTCCCACGCATACTATTCATTTTATACGATGTAACATGTTAATAATTACTATGCTTTAAAACATTGTTTTAATGTACATATCTCGAGTTTGTTTATGTATACATTTATGTGTGTGTGTAAAGTTTACTTTTTAACTTCAAAGGTTCTAGCAATCTGCGCCTATACCTATGTATGATGATTTTTACTTTGCAAATAACTATTACGATGTATGCTCTTTTGAATGTATGTAAATGTATGTAAATACCATTATGTTCTTGGATTATGAAGTAAAGTTAACTGAATTGAATGAAATTGAACTACTACTACTATTACAACTACAACTACTGCTACAACTACAACTACTGCTACCA
>JAXIVD010007181.1:10000-17500 GCA_036785275.1 Cancer borealis
CACGAACAAAACCCCCGCGGAAAAAACCCTCACGAACAAAACCCCCGCGGACAAAACCCCCATAGAACAAAACCCTCACGAACAAAACCCCATAGAACAAAACCCTCACGAACAAAACCCCCATAGAACAAAACCCTCACGAACAAAACCCCCGAGGACAAAACCCTCACGAACAAAACCCCCGCGGACAAAACCCCCATAGAACAAAACCCTCACGAACAAAACCCCCATAGAACAAAACTCTCACGAACAAAACCCCCATAGAACAAAACCCTCACGAACAAAACCCCCGCGGACAAAACCCTCACGAACAAAACCCCCGCGGACAAAACCCTCACGAACAAAACCCCACGGACAAAACCCCCATAGAACAAAACCCTCACGAACAAAACCCCCGCGGACAAAACCCTGACGAACAAAACCCCCGCGGACAAAACCCTCACGAACAAAACCCTCATAGAACAAAACCCTCACGAACAAAACCCCCGCGGACAAAACCCTCACGAACAAAACCCCCGCGGACAAAACCCTCACGAACAAAACCCCCGCGGACAAAATCCCCATAGAACAAAACCCTCACGAACAAAACCCCCATAGAACAAAACCCTCACGAACAAAACCCCCATAGAACAAAACCCTCACGAACAAAACCGCCGTGGACAAAACCCTCACGAACAAAACCCCCGCGGACAAAACCCTCACGAACAAAACCCCCGCGGACAAAACCCTCACGAACAAAACCCCCATAGAACAAAACCCTCACGAACAAAACCCCCGAGGACAAAACCCTCACGAACAAAACCCCCGCGGACAAAACCCCCATAGAACAAAACCCTCACGAACAAAACCCCCATAGAACAAAACTCTCACGAACAAAACCCCCATAGAACAAAACCCTCACGAACAAAACCCCCGCGGACAAAACCCTCACGAACAAAACCCCCGCGGACAAAACCCTCACGAACAAAACCCCACGGACAAAACCCCCATAGAACAAAACCCTCACGAACAAAACCCCCGCGGACAAAACCCTGACGAACAAAACCCCCGCGGACAAAACCCTCACGAACAAAACCCTCATAGAACAAAACCCTCACGAACAAAACCCCCGCGGACAAAACCCTCACGAACAAAACCCCCGCGGACAAAACCCTCACGAACAAAACCCCCGCGGACAAAATCCCCATAGAACAAAACCCTCACGAACAAAACCCCCATAGAACAAAACCCTCACGAACAAAACCCCCATAGAACAAAACCCTCACGAACAAAACCGCCGTGGACAAAACCCTCACGAACAAAACCCCCGCGGACAAAACCCTCACGAACAAAACCCCCGCGGACAAAACCCTCACGAACAAAACCCCACGGACAAAACCCCCATAGAACAAAACCCTCACGAACAAAACCCCCGCGGACAAAACCCTCACGAACAAAACCCCCGCGGACAAAACCCTCACGAACAAAACCCCCATAGAACAAAACCCTCACGAACAAAACCCCCGCGGACAAAACCCTCACGAACAAAACCCCCGCGGACAAAACCCCCATAGAACAAAACCTTCACGAACAAAACCCCCATAGAACAAAACCCTCACGAACAAAACCCCTGCGGACAAAACCCTCACGAACAAAACCCCCGCGGACAAAACCCTCACGAACAAAACCCCACGGACAAAACCCCCATAGAACAAAACCCTCACGAACAAAACCCCCGCGGACAAAACCCCCATAGAACAAAACCTTCACGAAAAAAAAACCCATAGAACAAAACCCTCACGAACAAAACCCCCATAGAACAAAACCCTCACGAACAAAACCCCCGCGGACAAAACCCTCACGAACAAAACCCCCGCGGACAAAACCCCCATAGAACAAAACCCTCACGAACAAAACCCCCATAGAACAAAACCCTCACGAACAAAACCCCCATAGAACAAAACCCTCACGAATAAAACCCCCGCGGACAAAACCCCCATAGAACAAAACCCTCACGAACAAAACCTCCATAGAACAAAACCCTCACGAACAAAACCCCCATAGAACAAAACCCTCACGAACAAAACCCCCGCGGACAAAACCCTCACGAACAAAACCACCGCGGACAAAACCCTCACGAACAAAACCCCACGGACAAAATCCCCATAGAACAAAACCCTCACGAACAAATATTATAAAACCCCAAGTTATATTTTTCTGAAGAATATAATATAAGTAATTTATATTATATTATTCATTTATAATTAAATATCCTGAAATATTTACGAAAAAATATCATACATATTATGGTGCTACTACAATATGCGGTTTACCACGGTATGAAGTCTACCGTGACCTCACTTCACCTTTCGTGTCGTTCACCTGCGACACAACCTGCGAAAAACAACCCATAGGACAAAACCCCCCCGGACAAAACCCCCATAGAACAAAACCTCCCCGGACAAAAAAAACCCGCGGACAAAACCCCCATAGAACAAAACCATCACGAACAAAACCCCCGCGGACAAAACCCTCACGAACAAAACCCCCGCGGACAAAACCCCCATAGAACAAAACCCTCACGAACAAAACCCCCATAGAACAAAACCCTCACGAACAAAACCCCCATAGAACAAAACCCTCACGAACAAAACCCCCGAGGACAAAACCCTCACGAACAAAACCCCCGCGGACAAAACCCCCATAGAACAAAACCCTCACGAACAAAACCCCCATAGAACAAAACTCTCACGAACAAAACCCCCATAGAACAAAACCCTCACGAACAAAACCCCCGCGGACAAAACCCTCACGAACAAAACCCCCGCGGACAAAACCCTCACGAACAAAACCCCACGGACAAAACCCCCATAGAACAAAACCCTCGCGAACAAAACCCCCGCGGACAAAACCCTCACGAACAAAACCCCCGCGGACAAAACCCTCACGAACAAAACCCTCATAGAACAAAACCCTCACGAACAAAACCCCCGCGGACAAAACCCTCACGAACAAAACCCCCGCGGACAAAATCCCCATAGAACAAAACCCTCACGAACAAAACCCCCATAGAACAAAACCCTCACGAACAAAACCCCCATAGAACAAAACCCTCACGAACAAAACCGCCGTGGACAAAACCCTCACGAACAAAACCCCCGCGGACAAAACCCTCACGAACAAAACCCCCGCGGACAAAACCCTCACGAACAAAACCCCACGGACAAAACCCCCATAGAACAAAACCCTCACGAACAAAACCCCCGCGGACAAAACCCTCACGAACAAAACCCCCGCGGACAAAACCCTCACGAACAAAACCCCCATAGAACAAAACCCTCACGAACAAAACCCCCGCGGACAAAACCCTCACGAACAAAACCCCCGCGGACAAAACCCCCATAGAACAAAACCTTCACGAACAAAACCCCCATAGAACAAAACCCTCACGAACAAAACCCCCATAGAACAAAACCCTCACGAACAAAACCCCCATAGAACAAAACCCTCACGAACAAAACCCCCGCGGACAAAACCCTCACGAACAAAACCCCCGCGGACAAAACCCCCATAGAACAAAACCCTCACGAACAAAACCCCCATAGAACAAAACCCTCACGAACAAAACCCCCATAGAACAAAACCCTCACGAATAAAACCCCCGCGGACAAAATCCCCATAGAACAAAACCCTCACGAACAAAACCTCCATAGAACAAAACCCTCACGAACAAAACCCCCATAGAACAAAACCCTCACGAACAAATCCCCCGCGGACAAAACCCTCACGAACAAAACCACCGCGGACAAAACCCTCACGAACAAAACCCCACGGACAAAATCCCCATAGAACAAAACCCTCACGAACAAATATTATAAAACCCCAAGTTATATTTTTCTGAAGAATATAATATAAGTAATTTATATTATATTATTCATTTATAATTAAATATCCTGAAATATTTACGAAAAAATATCATACATATTATGGTGCTACTACAATATGCGGTTTACCACGGTATGAAGTCTACCGTGACCTCACTTCACCTTTCGTGTCGTTCACCTGCGACACAACCTGCGAAAAACAACCCATAGGACAAAACCCCCCCGGACAAAACCCCCATAGAACAAAACCTCCCCGGACAAAAAAAACCCGCGGACAAAACCCCCATAGAACAAAACCATCACGAACAAAACCCCCGCGGACAAAACCCTCACGAACAAAACCCCCGCGGACAAAACCCCCATAGAACAAAACCCTCACGAACAAAACCCCCATAGAACAAAACCCTCACGAACAAAACCCCCATAGAACAAAACCCTCACGAACAAAACCCCCGAGGACAAAACCCTCACGAACAAAACCCCCGCGGACAAAACCCCCATAGAACAAAACCCTCACGAACAAAACCCCCATAGAACAAAACTCTCACGAACAAAACCCCCATAGAACAAAACCCTCACGAACAAAACCCCCGCGGACAAAACCCTCACGAACAAAACCCCCGCGGACAAAACCCTCACGAACAAAACCCCACGGACAAAACCCCCATAGAACAAAACCCTCGCGAACAAAACCCCCGCGGACAAAACCCTCACGAACAAAACCCCCGCGGACAAAACCCTCACGAACAAAACCCTCATAGAACAAAACCCTCACGAACAAAACCCCCGCGGACAAAACCCTCACGAACAAAACCCCCGCGGACAAAATCCCCATAGAACAAAACCCTCACGAACAAAACCCCCATAGAACAAAACCCTCACGAACAAAACCCCCATAGAACAAAACCCTCACGAACAAAACCGCCGTGGACAAAACCCTCACGAACAAAACCCCCGCGGACAAAACCCTCACGAACAAAACCCCCGCGGACAAAACCCTCACGAACAAAACCCCACGAACAAAACCCCCATAGAACAAAACCCTCACGAACAAAACCCCCGCGGACAAAACCCTCACGAACAAAACCCCCGCGGACAAAACCCTCACGAACAAAACCCCCATAGAACAAAACCCTCACGAACAAAACCCCCGCGGACAAAACCCTCACGAACAAAACCCCCGCGGACAAAACCCCCATAGAACAAAACCTTCACGAACAAAACCCCCATAGAACAAAACCCTCACGAACAAAACCCCTGCGGACAAAACCCTCACGAACAAAACCCCCGCGGACAAAACCCTCACGAACAAAACCCCACGGACAAAACCCCCATAGAACAAAACCCTCACGAACAAAACCCCCGCGGACAAAACCCCCATAGAACAAAACCTTCACGAAAAAAAAACCCATAGAACAAAACCCTCACGAACAAAACCCCCATAGAACAAAACCCTCACGAACAAAACCCCCGCGGACAAAACCCTCACGAACAAAACCCCCGCGGACAAAACCCCCATAGAACAAAACCCTCACGAACAAAACCCCCATAGAACAAAACCCTCACGAACAAAACCCCCATAGAACAAAACCCTCACGAATAAAACCCCCGCGGACAAAACCCCCATAGAACAAAACCCTCACGAACAAAACCTCCATAGAACAAAACCCTCACGAACAAAACCCCCATAGAACAAAACCCTCACGAACAAAACCCCCGCGGACAAAACCCTCACGAACAAAACCACCGCGGACAAAACCCTCACGAACAAAACCCCACGGACAAAATCCCTATAGAACAAAACCCTCACGAACAAAACCCCCATAGAACAAAACCCTCACGAACATAACCCTACGGACAAAATCCCCATAGAACAAAACCCTCACGAACAAAAACCCCAGCGGACAAAACCCCCATAGGTCAAAACCGCCTCGGACAAAACCTCTAAGGTAAAAGTGCGAAGTAGGACAAAACTCCCAAGTTATATTTAATTTAGTTTTTTTACTTTAATACCTGTAAATACCATTACAATTAAAAGAAAAAATTTAATGTAGGTAATTTATATGAAGTAATCATGAAAAATATTATAGAAATCTCTTTTTGTTGGTTCACTCCATCTGATCATTGTTTTGTCTATCTGAGTACTTGCAAACAACCGCTATCGAAAGAATGAAGACATGTAAGGATAAAGAGAAACACTGATCTGTTCACTACAATTTATTAATAATAATAACAATAATAATTATATATCAGCCGAAGGCATAGGCTATATACAAACAGATAAAGTTAATTTTATTACAATCTGATGCTCTGCCTTATGCCATTCAGAAACTCTTCCATAGTATTCATCTAAAAAAAAATTACTTGAAATCAAGATTAAATGAAAATGCAGGTAATTCAAAGAAAATGTGGAAAGTTATTAATGGTGTACTTGGAAGAAATTAATCTGATAACGTAACTTCTTTTACACATAAAAACAAAATTTTAACTGACAAATTTGAATTAGCTAATACTTTCAATGATTATTTTTGTAGTGTGGCAGCGGAGCTTACAGAGGGTATTCAGCAAACACAGACATCTTTTGAGAGCTATCTGCCGGATCCTGTTATTCACTCATTCAGTCTTGAACCAACAACTCTAACTGAAGTTAAAGAGGTAATAAGTGACCTTAAGGTAGCTTCGTCTGGGCATGATGATATTAACATTGCAGTTGTAAAAGGTTGTGTGAATGAAGTCTCCCCTTACCTCGTACATATTATAAATAAATCTTTTTCCTCCGGTATTTTTCCAAGTCAACTAAAAATAGCTAGAGTCATTCCTGTTTTCAAGAAAGGAGAGAAATCATTACTTACAAATTACAGACCTATATCTATTTTACCTACATTCAGTAAAATTTTTGAAAAAATTGTTGCTAAGAGATTAATGAATTACCTAAACAAACACTCTATTCTATCAGACTCCCAGTATGGGTTCCGCCCCAACTTTTCTACAGAATTAGCAATCTTTCAGTTATGTCAGAATATATATGATGCAATAGATGAAAAACAGTTTCAGATATCTTTATTTTGCGACTTCTCAAAAGCATTTGATACTATATCTCATTCAATTTTGCTACATAAGTTATCAGTTTATGGAGTGCGAGGTAAGGCGTTGGACTGATTCACAAGTTACTTAAATGGCAGGCAGCAATTTACTGTGTATAAGAACGTTTCATCCTCTTATAGGGACGTAAAACGTGGCGTGCCGCAAGGATCTGTTTTAGGTCCTCTCTTTTATTTTATTATTTACAAATGACATTGTTTATTGTAGTGATAAATGTAAGTTCATTCTGTTTGCGGATGATACTAATGTAATTTTTCAAGGTAGAGACATATTAAACATTCAGGACACTGTAAATACAGAATTAGTGAAACCTTTCAAACCGGATTAGGAGCAATAAATTATTTCTCAATCATAGTAAAACCCATTATATGGTTACTACGCCCCACATCAGGCTTATTCATGATATTGATATCAATATGGACAATGTATCCCTTAAGAAAGTCAACGACATTAAATTTTTGGGCGTGATTGTTGACAGTCAAGTAAATTTTAAATCTCATATAAGTTATGTTAAACTCAAGGTCTCTAAGCTAAC
>JAXIVD010007182.1:7500-21064 GCA_036785275.1 Cancer borealis
TACAATGTGAGAGGAGGTACCAAGTAATGCATTAATATTATTATTATTATCGTGCATTCGTACTGCATCACTAATAATGTTTTAGTTAGGTCAGGTTAGGTTAGGCACCTCACAGAATGAAGCTTTAGTCTAATTAATTAAAGAACAGCTGCATCCCATCTACAAACACATTATCATTCTTCAATAATAATGTTTCAGTTAGGTCAGGTCAGGTTACTGTCACCTCACAGATTGAAGCTTTAGTCTAATTAATTAAAGAACAACTGCATCCCATCTACAAATACTGTACATTGTAATCCTAAATCAAGTGGCAAAGACGAGTGAGAGATTTATATTAGTGACTCATTTTGCATTTCATAAACATGTCACCAAAATCAGGAGAAAAAACTGCAATAATATCCTTGAAACAGGTTGGTCATATCCTTAGAAAATGAGTACACAGAATGCGTACACTCTGACTAGATTACATATTAACAAATGTAAAGAGTAATTATGGCAAAGAAAGGAAGCGTTCGGAGGTTTGTACAAGTTATGGAGAAACATGACACACACACCACAATGTGCATGGGTGAAGGGGGAGGAGGAGGGGAAGGAAAGGGGAGAGGCTAGGGATGCAGAGGAGAGAGAGGGAGAGAGACAGACTCAACCCAGAGAACTAGAAATGACTAGAGTAACAGGCTTAGTAAACATTGCACCATTAATCATCTACTTCCCCATCAGAAGACACAACTGAAGGCACGAAGCAACCAATGAAAACTGGATTCAAGATCCATTCAATCACAGAGCGTAAGAGGCGGCCCTAATTAGGTGTCATTAGTGGGGAATTAATGAAGCAGTGAGATTAAAGCACAAAATCAAGTAGCTATTGGCTGGCTTGAAGCATTCTAATCTGACTGTATTAAACTCCATGTCAGATTAACTTCCCATCTTATAAGAGAATTTCTAATGAGCAGAGATGAGAACCTGATTCATTAACTTGTATGTAAGCCCAAAAACCTAGCGCTAACATCCTTATTGTCTTGTTCATCGCTTATTTTGTACCACGTTAATTACTCACCTTATAAATACCATCCTAGAAGTGGTCCTTTAAGTCCCTCAATTCTATTATCTGATGGTGGGATTGTGTCATTTTGATTATTATATTCGATCAATTCTGTTCAAAAAATGTACTGCTAAAAGTTATAAATTTGTCCTTAGAGCCTATTGAGACATTTTTTTTCTCTATATATATATTGAGCAGTGAATCAATTGTTTAATCTGAGTCCTAATTTGAAAGTTACGTTATGTTGGATAAACCTTTACAAACAATGTGAGATATCTGAGGCGTCAATATGAAAATCTAGACCTGAGCCACTAATGGGCGGAGGTTGACCATTAATTAAGCCTCTATATATCATATACAAAAAATAAAATCAAATAAAAACTGTATGTAACCATTAATTTTGCTAAGTGTAGTGTGAGTGATCCAGTGTGAACTACCTGCTGATATGTATGACTTGTGGCTTACATAGCTTATCTGTCTTTCCTTACTACTTATAAATATTACCATCAACAGTTTGCAGTCAAATATAATGAAATATATCCTGTCATGGTTTCACGTTGAAGGGCAAACCACCTGCAGAATCCTTATGCACTGTCGGCGAGCAGTCAATCAGCTCGGTCCTTGATGCTGAAACACATAATGTGGAAGTGTTCGCACATCTGACGCACCTGAAACAAAAAATACAAAAAAATGTGTTACCTGAGTGGAAAGGACACAACCAAATTACGTTATAAGACTCTTAGGTTAATTATCTTTGCAACATAACACAACCTTCAACTACCATACAGACACCATAGTGTATGTGGTAATACAATCCAAATAACACTAATGAAGGAAGACAGTAACCCGAAAGTGCAGCTATATGGAGTTAAATGAATACAATTTACATTAAAAAACGTAACACAACATAACACTTACTACATAGACACCATAGTGTATGTGAGCCACAGTTGCAGTGATGTTCATGATAATTAATGTTCCAATCTCCAGACTTGGAAACACTATAATGATTACCAAACACAAGGCGAGAGGAAACAACAACCAGTTCATTATCTCACATTTGGTGTTGCTCATCTGAGACACTATCAAACGACACTGGAAGAAGAGAAAAAAATGTCAAGAAATAATAATACACTGAAAATAGGACAACAAAATATAAAGAAAATTAATTAATAACATTAGAAACACAATCAGCGGACACTGAAATAAAACAACAATAGTTAAGTAAAGAAAATTAATCAAAACATTTCTTAACAGCCGACACTAAAATAAGACAATAAAATATAAAGAAAATAGATTAATAACATTTGGTGTTGCTCATCTGAGACACAATCAGACAATATGTCTACTTTCTTCTATCATTCTTTCACATGACTCTCCTTATAGTATGTAACAATACATGTATGGCTAAAACAAACTATTTCAATTGAATACGTACAGATCACACACATAGGCAATAAACACTGAAAAAAAAAAGAAGTTACAAAACAAAACATTACCACTTACATTAACATTGGCAAATATGGTTCCAATCATGAATAGAAACATTCTTGGGTTTGTGTTGATAATGTCTGATCCTGACTGATAGACCCAGGCTGTGCCAAGACCAAAGAACACAAGGGGGGTGAACAGTGGTCGTATGGCCTCCCAAAAACCGAGCATCTTCCCGGTCTTGTCTTTGTACGACCTGAAACCACAAACAGTAGTATAATAGTGAGGAGTAGCATGTCATGAACCTAACTTAACTCAACCTAATTTAACAACTAGGTAAATAAATACACATCATTTCAAAAGAGGAGTGTCAAGACACCTCTAATGTTAACTGGATGTGCTCACCTATAAATGTTCCAGAATGACATTGGAAGTGATTACGTATTTCAATGTAAAATAAATAAATAAATAAATAGAGCCAATAAAGTAGTGATGTACTCACCTATATATGTTCCAAAAAGACATTGGGAGTGATGTTCCGAGTGATCCGGCGTACATCATGATTTCAAACATCACTCCTGAAGACAGGCCGCTCATCAACTCAAACCTCCAGATGCTCTGTCCAAACACACCTGTCACTATGTAGATGACGAAGATGATCTGGGGAGCAAACAAATAAACACACACAGTGATACCACACACATACACACACACCAGTCACTATGTAGATGACGAAGATGATCTGGGGAACAAACAAACAAACAAACATACACACACTTACTAAGATAACACACAACATACATACATACATACACTTACTAGGATAACACACAACATACATACACTTACTAGGATAACACACAACATACATACACTTACTAGGATAACACACAACATACATACATACATACACACAACATACATACCAGAATATTGATAATGTAACACTAATCTATCCTTATATAAACTCACCATTTCTAACCTAATCTAACCTAATAGATAAACTCACCATTCCTAACCTAACCTGATCTAACCTAATACAAAAACTCACCATTTGGGAAAGGTCGTAGCCCCAAGGTAGGAACAGTATCTTGGTGAGGTATTTCTCCCAGTGTGACACATAGAAACAGGTGATCACATTCCACAACACAAAGTAGAACCTCAATGGTGTAATACTGTAATCCACACGTCCAAACACCGACCATATACAAGCGGGGATGAAGAAAGTTGTCCAG
This sequence comes from Cancer borealis, assembly GCA_036785275.1. NCBI lineage: Eukaryota > Metazoa > Arthropoda > Malacostraca > Decapoda > Cancridae > Cancer > Cancer borealis. The sequence continues at coordinate 11,209 of JAXIVD010007182.1, forward strand.
GAGTCTAAGCCGTGGTCAAATAATTCTCCTAACGGACCACTTGTACCTGTCCGTCTAGCTTGTTTGCCATCAATACCATCTGTAAAACACAATAAAAGGTTAGGTTAAGTCTAAAATACACTATATATAACAGTGATAAGTACTGAAAAACTACTATCTGAAAAACATGATAAAATAATGACCACCACTGAAAAACACAATAAAACAATGATTACTACTTCAAAAAACATCTGAAAAACACAACAAAACAATGCTAATCATTGTATATTCAAGTTGTTTGTTGACGTCAATCTTACACACTAAACAGTAACAGCATTTGACGTATAAATCATGAATAATTTTACAACACGAGTCACCAATGTAAGGAAAAATGGTCATTCTTTTCAAGCACACAGCAAGCTGTATGTTGACATTAATCTTATACACTAAACAGTAACCATTTGACGTATAAATCATGAATAATTTTACAACACAAGAGGAAGATGAGGTTAGGGTTTGACCAGTTTTTGCTTCCTTCAATGTATTCTTGGCCATGGACTTACCTAGTGTGTGGGCCATGAAATGATTGAAGGCACAAGCCAGCCACACCCAGCTAGGTATAGGTGGATATTTGTCCCCCAGCGGCCCTGCACTCGATGCATAGTAACTGTAGTCGTATATAGACAGCAGTACAAAGTTACTCACAGTGAACAGGAAGCCTACAAAGGTGAGCACGTTGGGAGCTATCCACCGAGGGCAGATCTGTAAAAGCAAGGAAGAGGAAGGCAAGAGTTAACCAGAAGTAATATGGTCCCTGCACAAGAAAAAGCATGTATTGAAATTAGAAAGAATACAGAGAACTACAACTAAGATGGTGCCTGAATTGGAAGACCTAACATATGAGGAAAGATTAAAAGAAATGCAAGACTTAACCAGTATCTTCACTCTTTCATCCTTTACACTGGTAAACTCTGGAACTCTCAACTCTCAAACCAAACCTTACAACTTTATTGGTTCAGTTTTGATCTCCTTACCATAGGATGGATATAAATAGGTTAGAAGCCATACAGAGAAGAATGACGAAGATGATACATGGGATCAGGAACTTGGATTATAAAGATTGATTAAAGTGTCTTCAGCTACACTCACTAGAAAGGCGCAGGTTGAGAGGAGACCTAATTGAGGTGTATAAATGGGTCAAGGGATTCAATAAGGGGGACATAAATAAGGTAGTCATAGTTAGTGGTCCAGGTAGAACGCGAACCAACGGTTACAAGCTAGAAAAATTCAGGTTCAAGAAAGATATAGGGAAGAACTGGTTCACAAATAGGGTAGTAGACGAGTGGAATAGGCTCAGTAGTCATATGGTGAGTGCAAAATCTATAGATAGTTTTAAGAATAGGTTGGATAAATTTATGGACAGCGACGATAGATGGTAGTGGGTGTTTTTTGGTTCACAGGAGCTACCTCGAGTAGGCAAACTGCCCTTTTGTAGTCTCCTTATATTCTTATGTTCTATGTTATGTTAACTAGTGCTGATAGGAGGTGGAATACACTCTTATCTAAAATGGGTAAGAGCTCCGAAGAACTTTGAATTAAGTACGGAAGGAAGAAAAATTTAATATATAGAAAAAAAGAAGATAATATAATGCATGAAGGATGGCTATAAAATAAAACTGATTCTGTAACAATAACAATAATAATATCTTCTACAATATATATTAAGTTACACTGGATATTATTTCATACTTTCCAGGGCTTCCCTACAAAGGTACAGAATATTATTATTAAATCATTAATCAATGCACAATTAATCCTCATGAGAAAGGATACATACACACACACACACACACACACACACACACACACACACACACACACACATTACCTTGACAACAGTATTCCAGAAAGGGTGCATAACATAGTTGCTGAGTGGACTGGTGTCTTGTGCACTGTACTGTGGATCAAAGAAAAAACAAAAACACATCAGATTCACACATAAGAAAGTAAACATAATTATCAATAAATGTGTAAATATACGTAATAAGGAATGCCTGAGGGTACTACATGTAGCTACTACAGCTTGGATATTTCTCTAATTCGTTAGTTGATGACCTACATGAGACAGTTCCTTATCCCTCACCCTTGGAATGGTCCAATATTTAGCCATCCCACCTGTCATCCCTATCCATACTCTCATCCAACTCTCTTTTAAAGCTTCCTATTGACTCACCACTTACTACGTGTTATTACGTGAGTTCAGTTCTGGTTAGGTTAAGTTAGGGTGGGGTGGCTTGATCCCACAGTTAAGAGGTTATTACGTGAGTTCAGTTCAAGTTAGGTTAGATTATGGTGGACCAGTGGGCCGGCAACATCTCCCTCCCCCCCGAGTTTAGTTTAGGTTAGGGTTGTGTGGATCTTGCCTTGTCTTGTCGTAGTTTTAGGTGTTACCATCACGACCAGCCTAGGGACCCACCGCTGCCCGAACCTCACGTATTGGAGCTGGATCTGGTTCGGTTATATAAGCTTTTTATATCCCCACCCGCCCCTCCCCCCAAAAAAATTGGTTTATCAATTATTTTTTTTACAGATTGCAATGTGTGGCCTATATTTGCTTCCCCTAAAACACCGCTTTCCCAAGTGGTTCCCATATCTTGTTGGCTGTAGGAAGAAGATAGGGGACGAGCAGTAGTTATGCAGATTTACCCTTGAATGTAGATTACTAGTTTCGATTTCAGCATTATTATTATTATCTTGGTGTTGTTTAGGGGTGTGACGATTCAGTCGATCATATGAGCCCATTATTATTATTTGTTTACATTTTGTTCACCACCACCACCACCACACCCAAACATGCCGTCCACCCACTAACCTTATAATTCTCGAAGCCCAGTAGCTGCTCCGGCGTAAGGTACTTTTTAGCCGCCATTCCTTCAACTTTCCATCCACTGAGACACTTTAATTCAAAAAATAATAAAATAAGTTACTACGTCCACCTCATGACTGGTTACAAGACTCGCCTCTACAGTCCTTCAGATTCTATTCACTCATTACTGATTCCCTCACCTACTTCGGCTCCCATACCTTGGACATTAGTGCCTTATTTGTTGATTATTATATTATTTTCATGATTATAAACAGCTATTATATGTATATAGTTTTTGTTTTGGCTCAATTTTGGGGTAATTGTGTGTAAAGTTAAATTCTCACCTACTTCGGCTCCCATGATCCAATATTTTTTTTTATTGTGAATAGCATAAATGAGATGTAACACACAAGCTGTTTTGACTTGTAAAGCGGAAAATGACAGGAGAGGCTAATAATTACGTAATGAAAAGGTATTATATTCGAGCATGTATTTGTGTTTACTGCGTGTGTTTGCATGTACTTTTTTTTTGTTTGTCTTTCATTTACAAGCAACATTTCTAATTGCATTCTTGTTCTGTTCGTTTTCAACAGTCCTTACTGAAATGCCATCAAGGCTACGCTACACGCAGGAGCAGGTGGAGAGAGCTGTGGATCTGGTGAGGTCCAAACAGATGTCCTTGCTTGGCGCTTCCAAAGCCTTTGGGATCCCATATACCACTCTTGGGGACAAGATTAGGAGCAGAAGACCCATGCAAGCTGCTCCCAAAACAGTGCTGTTTTATTTTTTCAAGCTTTTATTATTTAACAGGCAAGAGGCATCACTAACTACTTAATGACAACGATTTTAATAGCTTGTGCATAAAGATAGAGAACTTAAGGCACCTAGGGCGATAACCCGACATGCCATAGCACACTGAACCCCCACTGGCGCAATACCCTCCGCCACATAGCGCGTAAACCCGACTAGTAGCGCATTGAGCCGTCAGCCAATTCCTTCACTTACACCTCTCTACCGGGGGTAACTGAGGATATCGGGGGTAGCACGTCACTCGCCATCAAAGTTTAAAAGATTTTTCGCTTGCTGGTGAAATTTTGTGGTCGTATTAGATCTGGAGGCTTCGTAGGCTAATATTATCTGCTTAAGGTAGCGCAAACCACCTCCACTACTCTATATATATATATATATATATATATATATATATATATATATATATATATATATATATATATATATATACGAAAAAAACTGAAAAAATATGGAAAAAAAGAAAAAAAAGAAAAAAAAAACATTAAATTGCAGTCTCATGTGCTTTTAATATACGTACATAACCAGTTCCCTGACACACACACACGCACACCTAGCCCCCCCCCCCCCTCCCCCCCAACCACACACCGGAACATGGGTGTAGCTAGAGTACATTAAAGTTAGTTAGTTAGTTTTCTACATAATTCTCGCTTATTATTGTCAGTCTAGTTTGAGTCATTGTATTATAGAATGGATGTACAATTGTTGGAAGGAAATTTTTCTTATTTTTACTTTAAAAAAGTAAAATAAGAAGAATTTCTAGGGTTGGAAGGTGGGCATAGGTTAGAAATCACCTCTCATCCCTAGAAAAAAAAAAAAAAAAAAAAAAAAAAAAAAAAAAAGACCTCAAAAATTGAAGATTTTTTATTAATTTTTTTTTTTTTTTTTTTTTTTTTTTTTTAAGGATGAGAGGTGGATGCAGGTAATGAGAAAACATAGAAAAATTGGATTAGACGGCTCTATGTATGGTAATAAGAGCAGAATATAGGTAATAAGGGAGTAATAATTGGGTTAACATAAACTACCTTGTACAAGCCTCCAGACCATTTGTAGCTTCCTTTTTTTTGCTGATATTCTTAGACTAGGATGTGATCTATATATTTATTTACTCATTTATCTATATAATTATCTATTTATCTATTTATTTGTCAATTTATCTATCTCTACAGGAGAAGTTTTCGACAAATTCTCTCTTTCTCCCTCTATTTCTCTCTTTATTTCTCTATTTCTATAAAGATTTATATTCATTTTTTTTTGTTCTTATTTAATCATTAATGTTTGACTTCTATTATTGCTTCATTTCATATATTTTCAATGTTTTATATATCTCTAACATCTACTTTAGTTCTCCCTTAAATCTCAACTTGGACTTGAACTTGGGATGCAGAAAATATATGCTTAAACACAACACATCACAAAAATAACTCATTAACGCTACTTTATAAATTATACATATTATAGTACTTATAACAGTCTTTTCATATTATTAGTTTTTCTGTTTGTTTACAAAATAATTCAGGGTCTACAACAGTATCATTCACTCATAAATATGTCTCCCATACATTAATAACTCATTCTAATCACCCTTTTAATATATCATTAAATGCAACACAGTTTTTACATATTTTTTTTACACCCAGACACACCCTATCACACCACACACAGTCAAATAATTGTAAAATGTATGTAGTGGATGGTGCTGTTAATGTGGCTAAATAATATAACAAATAGAAGAGGAATTGATAATATGAAACAATTTATAGAGATAATGTAATAAATTTAATATAAAATGTAATTTTGATAAGTAATTTTCCTCTGTTGTGTTTTTTTTAAATATCAAAACATCTATAAAATCTCACTCCCCTAACCTCAGTTCCAAGATGGCGGGTTGAGGTGACCATATATATACTTAATTATGTTTTCTTTGTAGAATTTCACCTCCCAGGACGCAGCTAAGGTGGACCTCCGCTGTGGCCAGGCAGCTCCGCTTCTGTGGTGGTGTGCAGGTACGCCAAAGAGTTTGTTCCGGTGCCGGTGCCGGTGAGGAGTGGTGTGTTTTGGGGCGGTGGCGCCGGATGAGTTGGAGGGCTGAGAGGGAGTCTGAGAAGAGAGTGACTGAGCAAGGGGAGGTGAGTGTGGTGGCAAACCTGAGGCCCTCTCTGATTGCAAAGAGTTCTGCCGTCAGAATGGAGGCAGAGGCCGGAAGCCTCCAGGCAGTGGCAGTGTTACGTACTGGGACATACATAGCAGCTCCAACAGAGGGAGGTGTTGGGAGAAGGGAGCCGTCAGTGTATATGTGGAGGGAGTTGTGGTAGTGAGTGTGCAGGAGGTTGTTGAAAATTATCCTGTTGTTCCAGTGTTGTGGGTGTCACGACGGCCGATGTAAACAAGAAAACAGTCCCGCCATTCAAGACGGGAAACCAGGCCTGTTCCTTATATTTTATTATACCCGATTGTTTAAGGAAATCTAATGAATAATATAATAATAAATGATGAATAATTTTAATGGTTTAGAAAAATGAAAAAAAGTAGTATTCGATGACGTATATATAAAACGAAAATATGAATTTTTATTACACATCGTGAAGCAGTTATATATACTTTAAAGAATAGATTATGATACCTAACGAGATTCTACATAACTATTTTTTATATTGAAATCACATTAACTTCATGAAAAAAATAAATAGAAAATATACCAATTAAAAGTGCAAATTTAGCAAACAAACAACAATAATCAAGTTAATCCAATCTAAACCATAGATTAAGATATAAAGAAGTATTCAGACACACAATGAATGATAATAAAACCGTACAAGCTGAAAAAACTACGAAAATAACCAAAATGTTGAAAAAACATTATCCCTATATCTCAACTAATATAAACCTTAGAATACTATTGATTATACGTAATAAACACAAAAAAATAGCAAATTCAATGAACTCAACGCTATGCGAAAGTATGGTCAAGTTTTGCCAAGAATTGCAAAAAATACATTAACATTACAATATGTAAACAAACATCAAAATAAACCTAGTTACTTAACAACGCAAGTAATTAATGATTGTAAAACATACTAGATTTTTTATTTGACCTTGCCTGTTAATTATAAGGCTGAGGATAAAGAGGTAAGGCGAGGAATTGATCAAATGTTTTGGTACTTACACTGGCCCGTCAGATGTCAGTGGTCCGGCAGAGTCTATGAGACAGAGATAAACAATGATATATATTTCAAAACAAAGACTAGAATACCTAATCAGCTTCAACATAACTATTTGTCATATTCAAGTTACACTAATTTCATAAAAAGATATTCATTTACACTCAAAATATGCGAAAATGTAAATAAACAACAATAGTGACATTAAACCACTATAAACCATTGAATAATATGTAAAAACATATTTAAGCACAATAAAAACCATGAACAAACCCAAAAAAAATCAAAACTCAAAAAAAAGGACAAAAATATCACTATTTTCACATATCCAATACACCATAATTAAACATAAACAAACCTTACAGCACCCTAAATTAAGATATAGTAATAATAAACAAACCGTAAACAATCCATAGAACGCAAAAAAAATGACAAAATAAGTCCAAAATACTGAAAAGAGGATGCAGCTGCAAAGCCAATCTAATCTCCCCGACCACCAAACTGAACAGGTCACAAGAAGAAGAGGAAGAAGAGGAAAAATTTCTCGGTTGTTTAGAAACCAAACTCAATATACTATAGCTCATTAGAACAAGCGTTTTCTGCTCTATCTAATTGACTCTATACATCTTTTACGTTGACCTCATACTTTTCGAGTTATTTAATAGAAAGTGTCTCCCTGCGGGAGAGACTTGGGCGCCGTTAAAGTCTACGGAGAAAAAACGTTTCTCCTATACAAATTAATGCTTACAGGTCAATTTTGATCAACAAATTTCAATCCAAGAAAACTGGCTCCATATAGCTTATTATGGTTTATTGAAGATGTACAACTTCAATTCATATGCTCTTTCCCGTTTATGTGACGGAAATATTTCTTTTATTATTTTCTAACCGGAAAATGACTAAAATTAAGGTTAAAAACGTCATTTTACTGCGTGATTATTAGTCTTAGGCAATAATGTATTGAGACAAAGTTGTAGGGTTTTAAAATGTCTATAAGATGCTGCAAAAATATTTCCAATATCTTTAATAGCATTCGAGAAAATGAGAAAAATAGTCATTTCTGTGGCAAAAAGGATGATACAGTTGACATTCTCTTTATATACTATAGCTCAAATATACTATAGCTCAAAAGCACAAGCATTTTCTTTTTGGTTGAAATAACAGTGGTAGTGGTAGTGATGATGAATCTTGTCGTTACTGTAGTGGTGAACGAGGTGGTTGAGGTGACTGTGGTAGTTACGGTGCTGGGAATGCAAGATGGTGTGATAGTGGTGGTAGTATCGCAATGTTCAAAGTCCCTGGTTGCGGAGTGGCCTGGGAATGGATCAGTGATGGTGGGAGTAGGGTTGATCACTGTAGAAAAAAATATATAGTCTTAGAAAAAATGTAATAGTGAGAAACCAAGTGACAAAACCAAAACTAAAAGTCTGAATAAAATATAGTCTTATATAAAGCGCCTCACCCACACTCACCCGTCACGCTCCCTCCGATGCTAACAGACAGTGCAAAGTTCAAACGTAGAATCCTCAACCAGCTCTGAATCTCCTGATTTGATACGCCTCCGGTGTGCAAGATACAGATATCATTAGCACACGCCCCTGCAGAGGAGATAACGGCAGTAAGATTAAATATACCCTACACTAGGTACATATATACAAAAGTTATTCACAGTAGCGATGAGAGAGTTAACCAGCTTACTTATGTAGTGGTCGATGGAGAAAATGCTAGGAATCTGTGGTGAGCCGACGGAATCCCATTAACTGATAGATACGAGGGCGTATGATGGCAACTGCGGAGATATATATATATATATATATATATATATATATATATATATATATATATATATATATATTGGAATAGTTACATAACACAGAATAACAAAGATGTAGTAACTGAGTCTTGTTATTGTGTAAATCAAGGTGTTTTATGTGGAACGAAGCCTGTGATTTTTCTACATTAAAAGGGTACTGGCTAAGGCACAACAAAAATATGTTTAAAAAGCCTCCCGCTTGTTGCCAGACCCTGTAAAGAAGACAGTGGGAGGAACAGAAGCAAGGGTTGGAGGTCCAGTTAACATTAGAGGCGTGTTCACATTGACACTTCCCTTTTGAAAAAGTTTAAGTCATAGGCAGGTGGAAAAACAGACAAAGGAAGAGAGTTCCAGAGTTTACTAGATTGGTGGAAAGGATTAGGTGAAGTTTTAAAGATTGGAAAGAATGTTGTGATTAGGGACTGGATGGCTCTGTGGTGCAGTGCTCGGCTTGTGAACATAAGAACATAAGAAATGAGGAGACTGCAAGAGGCCAGTTAATGACTTATACGAGGCAGTTCCTTGTTCCCCACCCTTGGAATAATCCAATATTTAGCCATCCCACCTGTCATCCCTATCCATACTCTCATCTAACCGTCTTTTAAAGCTATCTATTGACTCAGCACTTACTACCTGTCTACCCAGCCTATTCCAATCATTCACCATTCTGTTAGTGAACCAATATCTACCTAGGTCTGTCCTGAATCAAAGTTTTTCTAGCTTGTACCCATTTCCACGTGTCCTATCCTGGCTACTAAATTCTAAAACCTGATCAATGTTTCCCTTATTAATTCCTTTTACCCATTTGAACTACCTCCAAGGAGCCTATATCCTTCCTATAACTATGAACTAAAGGTTGTGGGTTTGATCCTGTGTCACGGAGAGGGGAAGCACTCTTGTCCACCCTAGCAGGACTGTATGGTGTATAGATGCATAGTTAAGAACATAAGAAGACTGCAAAAGGCCAGTTAAACAGCTCCTAACCTAGTTCTTGGGTATTATTTACTGGACCTAACGAGGCTGTCCGTGTGGCTGCAGTACTACTGTAATATCTACTTGATGAGACAAAAGGACACCAAAGTGGAAGGCTCCTTTTGTCTATAGATACCTAGCTTAATATAACCCAACCTAACTGAGTTCTGTGCTATAATTTAAAGACTGGTAACAGGTGTTGAGTACCTTAGTAAGCATGGCAGATGCCACAGTATTAATCAGGTAAGTGTCCAGCAT
>JAXIVD010007183.1:0-10000 GCA_036785275.1 Cancer borealis
CTTAGGTCCTCCAGTGTCTTCCTCTTCCTCTTCTTCTTCTTATTTATCCTCCTTCACCTCTGTTTTCCTCCTTTGTCTTTGTTCTCCATAATGTCATCCTCAGAAATGTCCTCCTCCTCCTCCTCCTCCTCCTCCTCCTCCTCCTCCTCCTCCCTCCTCCTCCTCCTCCTCCTCCTCCTCCTCGTCCTCCTCCTCCTCGTCTTCCTCCTCCTCGTCCTCCTCCTCCTCCTCCTTCTCCTCCTCGTCCTCCTCCTCCTCTTCCTCCTCCTCTTCTTCTCTTCCTTCTTCGCCTCTTTTCCTCCTCTATCTATGTCCTCCTCCTCCTCTTACTTCGCCTTTGTTTTTCTCCTCTGTCTTGCTAGCTACCACTTTGCACCTACCTACCTACCTCCTCCTCCTCCTCCTCCTCCTCCTCCTCCTCCTCCTCCTCCTCCTCCTCCTCCTCCTCCTCCTCCTCCTCCCCTCCTCCTCCTGTATGGTCGCGTGCTATGCTCTGCCTCATCAGCGGTGTGGGGACAGAAGTGTTTATAAAGGCTGGGATACACCATGAATAGTAATGACCTCGTTACCATATACTCAAGGGAGGTGCTGAGGCTATGTCTACTCCACTAACTAACTAACTCACTAACTCCCTCTCTCTATCTCTATTTCTATCTTTCTTTCTAACCCTATTTTACTTCCTCTATCTCTCTCTCTCTCTCTCTCTCCTCTCTCTCTCTCTCTCTCTCTCTCTCTCTCTCTCTCTCTCTCTCTCTCTCTCTCTCTCTCTCTCTCTCTCTCTCTCTCTCTCTCTCTCTCTCTCTCTCTCTCTCTCTCTCTCTCTCTCTCCAGCTGCTTCTCAACACACAAACAAACGGGGATAAATTATGTGCGTGTTTTGTTTTTGTTTTATTTGTTTTGTTATTTGTTTTTTCCAATGTGTGTGTATTTTTTCATCGTAAGGGTAAAGTGAGGGAAGGGGGAAGAGGGGAAGGGACGAAGGGGAGAGGGAATAGGGGAAGGATAGAGGGTAAGGGGAGAGGTAAGGATGTGAGGGGAAGAGGAGAGAGTAAGGGTGGCGCGGGAATGAGGGGAAGGGAAGGAGGGGAGAGAAGGAAGGAGAGAGAGGAAGGAAGGAAGAGGGGAAGGGGTGTGGGTAGCGCCTCCCGATCACTCTGTTTTAAAGTCTTTGTCATGGGTGGAAGAGGGGAAAAAAAGGTAATTTATTTATGTATCTTGAAGGTTCGATCCATCAGTGTGAGGATGGAGTGAGGCGCGAGCACAGTCATGGATTACTGCCTATGTATTCCTTTTGTAATCCTTATGTAATCCCTCAATAATCCCTATATGCAATCCCTATGTGATATTTATGTTATCGCCATGTAATCCCTGTGTAATATTATTGTAATCCTGTTGTAATCCCTCTATAGTTAGCTTTTGTTGCATCCTTGTACGTGATTAGGGATTACACTAAGCTGGCGAGTCAAAGAAAACAGATTTACAGCGATAGAAGTGTAAATGTTATCATTTTGTTTACTATTACCACCAACAGATGGCGTGCGTTCGTGTTATAGTCTATAGTTAAATAACCCTAGAATTTATAGTTTTCCCTTGATTTAAACTCCTTTTATCTGCTGACAATCTTACAAAACCTGACAACTAAGTGACTGTCAGGCGATCAAAAGAACTGACTGACTGAATGACTGACTGACTGACTGACTGACTGACTGACTGACTGACTGACTGACTGACTGACTGACTGACTGACTGACTGACTGTCTGACTGACTTAACACTGTAGGGAAAACGCTAAATACTAAAGAAAAATTGCTAAAGACTGAAGGGAAAGCGCTAAACTAAACACAATGGGAGTTAGTAAGCGTGTGTGTGTGTGTATATGAGTGTATGTATGTATGTATGTATGTATGTATGTGTGTGTGTGTGTGAGGTTAAGTTAGTCTTGTATAAAACATTTAACTTTCCCTGTAAACAAGACAACGCTGGTGTTTGCATTTATACATTTATACATTTATACAACCCAGTGAGGACGTGTGTTTGTCTAGCTAATTAGGATGAAGAATGTTGACCTTGAAGTAATGGTGCATAGATAGTGAAGGTCAAAGTCAAGGTCACGTTAAGAACACACACACACACACACACATACACACACACACACACACACACACACACACACACACACACACACACACACACACACACACACACACACACACACACACACTGATGAACAAAAAAAAATGATCACACATCCATACACTTTCAAACACTACTTTTTATTTCCTTCCCTCTTGCCTTTATAAAACCACTTACAATACAATAAAAATGAAAACTAACCAGATACACTTTTTTTCCCAATACTTTTTTCCCTAATACTTTCTGCCCTAACACTTCACTGGGCAGGAAAGGAAGGGGAAACGGAATATGGAAATCAGACTTAATCTTATTGGGGGAGCTATTTTTTCCCTTAAAAGTTTCTTCCGAGAGTGTGGAACAGAGAGGGGAAAGAACCTAGTGTAGAGGGAAGTAGAGTGAGGGGAAAAGAGGAGGAGGAGGAGGAGGAGGAGGAGGAGGAGGAGGAGGAGGAGGAGGAGGAGGAGGAGGAGGAGGAGGAGGAGGAGGAGGAGGAGGTGATCTGGTTGGCTAGGTGAGGGGAAGGGCAGAAGGAGGAATGAGGGGAGGAAGGAGAGGGGATAAAGAGGGTATCTGATCACTAAAGAGGAGGTAAGGGTAGTGAGGGGAGGAGGGAGGTGAGGGGCATTAAGAGGGGAGGAGGGAGAGGGGAGAGGGTGGCTTGGACACTAGGAAGAAGGGAGGGGAAGGGAGGAGGAGGAAGAGGAGAAGGAAAGAGGAGGAAGAGGAGAAGGGAGGGGAAAGGAGAGGAATAAAAGGTGAACAAGGTAGAAGAGGGATACATAAAGGTGAAAGGAGGAGGAGGAGGAGGAGGAGGAGGAGGAGGAGGAGGAGGAGGAGGAGGGAGGAGGAGGAGGAGGAGGAGGAGGAGGAGGAGGAGGAGGAGGAGTACAAAGGAGTACAAAGGAAGAACAGACAGCAACAGTCCTACTGGACCTAATGAGACTGTCTGTTTAGCTACACTACTACTGTAATATCAACTTGATAGAGACAAAAGGACAGCATAGTGAAAGACTCCTCCCCACCCACCCCTCCTTCCCTCCAGCCGAAAGTGGTCAGAAAAGGAAGTGATACCATGTAGTACAGACACACTATCATGGAATTTGTATTGGAAAGTGAAAAAAGTACGGCTAGTGCTGTCATTAAAAAAAACGTAATAAATACTTAATTAGTTATTGTTGATCAGTAATTATGATGGTAATTAGTAGGTATTGTTAGGTGAAAATAATGCAAGACACAAACAACGTGATCCTGTTTGTTAGTTGTACATAATGACTTTGTTTCACTTTGCCTCACCACCAACCATCACCTTCCTTTTACCTTCACGCAGCCTCATCATCCTTTAGTGTTTTCAAAATATATAATTCATACAAAAATGAAAATCTCTGGAAATATCAAGATGTTGTGTGTGTTTGTTCTGTCCTTCGCCGGACTGATGCTGCTGAGCCGCGCCTTGTGGTGCGTGGTGGATGCCCACAAGCTGGACGAAGCTGTCAAGAAGTGGCGGAGCACAGGTCCCCACACCACCCTCCTGGGGAAGGTGCGGGAACACATGTCCTCCGCCTGGTGGCTGGGACCCTTGAAGGTCGGCTCGCCAAGGGATCCCATGGAAGACTGCGGCATCACCGCTGACCCAGGCTGGCGGGACGTGCTCACCATCATGTTTGACCTCAAGGCACGCTTGGCCTGCATGGAGGAGAAGGTCCAGCTGGCTGAAGAGGAACACAACGAATTTGTGACCAAGTTTCTGCTGGCCGTCTGCTACATGGTCTTTGTGGTTCGGTGTGGCGCTGCGTTGGCGCGGCGGAGGACAAGGCAAGGGAAACGCGTTCACTTTGCCGACAACCTTGTTGAATACGCGCCTATGACACTGTCCTCACAGGAGAAGAAAGGTGTCCTCGAACGATCCCAGACCACTACAATAGTGCGGCGGAGTCTCCTGGTGCCCAGAAGGTTCAGGCAGCGACTTTGGGGACCTGGCAAGACCCACCTGGATAGACTGCAGGACTGGCACTCCGTCCAGGTGTTCCCAGACCCAAAAGGTGGGAAGCTGCACATCAAGGGCGACAAAGACAACGTGCTGGAGGCCTACGCCGCCGTCAAGGACTTGATGAAGGCGTGGTACTCATGGGAGGACGTGGATTTACAACTTCGGACACTCGTTAATCGTATCGTATCGTATCGTATAGGACGTTGGTTAATCGTATTGTATCGTATCGGACATAAGTTAACCACAGCGTATCGTATCGGACACTCGTTAGTCGCAGCGTATCGGACACTCGTTAATCGTCGCGTATCGGACAATCGTTAATCATATGGGACACTCGTTAATCGCAGCGTATCGGACAATCGTTAGTCGTATCGTATCGTCATCTCGTAACTCTCACAGCCTCGTCACATCACTCCCGCAGCCAAGGAAACCCAAGCCTTAAAGTGACTTATTATTTCTCTTTACTTTATACCTTTACAACAATCTTGACCTAAAAAGTTATTGTTATTATGTCATTACTGAAGCAAAACTCATGTCCTGAAGAAACATTATTAAAAATATCATCTCAAAAAAATTACTTACTTACTTCGATTATCTGATTTTATAATTTTCTATCACTAGTAGGAAAATGAGAAAACAGGAGTGAAAAGTTCAGGGAATAAATGAATGGGTGACGGTAAAAAACAACAACAACTGACTGTATAGAATGGGTGATGTATGGGTGGATGAAAAGGAATGGGTGGAAAGGAAATCAATATAGAAAAAAAATTGACGTGTGAGAGGAAGTTTGAGGTAATAGATAGGGAGTTATAGGCAGAAGTAGGAGTGAGGGGAAAGGGGATGGAGATGGGGTGAGTACAAGGAAAAACTACATATTAATAATAGCACAGAAGAGAAGGAGGGGGAGAACAAGTAGCATTAGGCGGTGCAGAGAGGTGAGGTGAGGTGAGCTGAGATGGGTGTGGCAGTGGTGGTGGTGGTGGTGGTGGTGGTGGTGGTGGTGAGCAGAGGGGAAAGGATTGGAGGAGAAGAGGGAGGGAAGGGAGGGGAGGGGAAGGTGTTCAAGGGTCTTGCTCCCTTCCTCTGTTAACTTGTCTCCTGGGTCGTGAGGCGCCGCAGAATTTAGTCGGCTTAATACATTGACACGAAGAGGTAATAAAAAAAAAAGGAATACAAGGGAATACAAGGGAACACAAACAGCAACAGACCCTAAGGTTCCTGCGAAGGCTGTTTGTTATAACTACGCTACACTAACTATTTGAATTAGGGAAAGGAGGAGGAGGAGGAGGAGGAGGAGGAGGAGGAGGAGGAAGAGGAGGAGGAGGAGGAGGAGGAAGAAGAGGAAGAGGAAGAGGAGGAGGTCAAAGGGTAATTTTTCCTGTTACTCGATATACCTTGGTGACTGATCTTCAAAGTTTGTTAAAGATTAATATTAATGTTTTCTTTTAATCTCTTAAGCTTTATATTTGCTCTCCCTCCCTCCTTTCCTTCCCTTTCTTCCCTTCCCTCCTCCGTTCCCTTCCCTTCCCTTCCCTTCCCTTCCCTTCCCTTCCCTTCCCTTCCCTTCCCTTCCCTTCCCTTCCCTTCCTCCTAGCGTCTCATCCTGTCTTTGATCTACACGACACGCAAAAATATATTCCAGTTATCAAAGTCTCCCCTTCAATGTGTGTTGGTAAAGTAGTTTTCTTCCTTAACGAGTTTTCTTGTTTTTTTTTTCTTCTCGTTTTTAATTAGTGTGTGTCTGTCTGTGTGTGTTCTTGTAACTACACATAGCTCCACCTTTTCATAATCTTTCATTCTTTTTTTCTATTAATATTCTCTAATTAACTTTTTACCTAAACTTCTTGACCCGAATAAAAAGAAGAAAAAAAGAAGAAAAAACGTATTTCAACTTTTCCCACAAAGCTGAAATAAATGAAAAGCAAAGCAAACGTACACACACACACACACACACACACACACACACACACACACACACACACACACACACACACACACACACACACACACACACACACACACACATACACACACACACACACACACACACACACACACACACACACACACACACACACACACACACACACACACACACACACACACACACACACACACACACGTTTAATTCTGGCAGTCATTCATTCCCTCATTCCTTTGCGTTGTCACCTGGATTCCGTTACGTTGAGGGAGAAAATCGTTTCCCTTGTACAAACTAATACTTACAGATGGGTTCAGGTCAATATTGGTCCTCATTCTAAATTCAAGATAACTACCTCAATACAGCTTGTTATTGCCTATTGAAGATGTACAACTTTAATTCATATGCTCTTTTACGTTTCTGTGACGGAAATATTTCTTTTATTATTTGGGGCCGGAATATGTTGACCAAAATTTACGTCAAAACCATATTACGTCATTTTACTGCATAATTATTAGTTTTAGAGCAAATTTCCATAGAGACAAATCAGTAGAGTTTGACAAGATACATCAGACGGTGTAATAATTTTTCCCTTATCTTATAGCAATGATAATAATAACAAAATCATAATGTCATAAATGATTAAGTCCCTCCTTTCAACTAACTCTCAAACAGAAACTAGTAATGGGACTTAGAAATGCTGATGGGAAGTGTGTGTGTATGTATGTATGTGTGTGTGTATGTGCGCGTGTGTGTGTGTGCGTGTGTGTGTGTGCGCGCGCCAGGGAGAGGGATTAGGTTAGCTTGGGAGGGTCAGCAAAGGGAAATCTGTTTTGATGTCGCTTCTCTCTCATCAACGTCACTAACCTACTTGTTCCCCTTGGACACTCCACATTAACTGTCTCAAAGCACTACCTCCAGGGTCAGGGCCGAGAGAGAGAGAGAGAGAGAGAGAGAGAGAGAGAGAGAGAGAGAGAGAGAGAGAGAGAGAGAGAGAGAGAGAGAGAGAGAGAGAGAGAGAGAGAGAGAGAGAGAGAGAGAGAGAGAGATTTTTATTGGCCTCTTTTTTGTGTGTTTTTACAATATATTAATATACAATAATTTCTGCAATCAGGCTAGGTCTGTTAAGCAGCAGCTTTTATACAGACCTGATCAGTTTTGAATAAATATAAACATAAACGCGCGCCAATGTTTCACAAACTAAAGACCTTCTAAATATAATCCATTGTAAAATATACATTTTACCCATAAACATATGCATACATTAATATACACACATAATCCAAGAAACCAAATTCAGTATATATATACACAGAAACATACGCACATTTGTGAACATATAACCAACATAACAAAATCACAAATATAGATCATCATACATACATTCACATTCATAGACAAATTAATATTAAATACATACACACACATACAAACAAACATAAATGTAATTCTTACATACATACGTACATCCATCCATCCATCCATACATATATACATGCATACACACATACGTACAAACACACATATATATATATATATATATATATATATATATATATATATATATATATATATATATATATATATATATATATATATATATATATATATATATATATATATATATATATATATATATATATATATATATATATATTATATATATATATATATATATATATATATATATATATATATATAGAGAGAGAGAGAGAGAGAGAGAGAGAGAGAGAGAGAGAGAAAGATAGAGATAGAGAGAAGGTGGTTGGTATGTTCTCTTAATTGATGTAGTTGTCCTAATCTGTCCTTGTTATGTGTGTTGTATGTATATATTCTCTCTCTCTCTCTCTCTGTCTCTCTCTCTCTCTGTCTCTCTCTCTCTCTCTCTCTCTCTCTCTCTCTCTCTCTCTCTCTCTCTCTCTCTCTCTCTCTCTCTCTCTCTCTCTCTCTCTCTCTCTCTCTCTCACTTTTATCTCTTATATCTCTCTTCTTTCTCTCTTATCCTTTGTTCATCTTAAAAAATTCTGAATATGTTTGGCTTTAAATTACTGACTTCTCTCCCTCTTTGTCCTCTCTCTTTGTGTCTGTCTGTCTGTATGTCTGTCTGTCCTGTCTGTCTGTCTGTCTGTCTGTCTGTCTGTCCGTCGTTCCGTCCGTCCACGTTTATCTTTTTCTTGATCTGTTTGTTTGTTTATCTTTGTGTGTTGTGGTCTGTGGTCCTGTTTTTTTAGGGGTCCTTATTTCTGTTTTGGGTAGAATGACTTTTTTTATCACATCTCTTTGTCTGTTTTTTTTCCCGTTTGTCTGTGTTTTTTTTGGGTATTTTTGTCTGTCTGTGTCTCATCTGTTTGTCTGTCTGTCTGTCTGTCTCGTCTGTCTGTTTGTCTGTCTGTATGGTCTGTGTGTTTGATTGGCTGTCTGTCTGTCTGCTTTGATGCTTGAACAATTAGTACACACACACACACACACACACACACACACACACACACACACACACACACACACACACACACACACACACACACACACACACACACACACACACACACACACACACACACACACACACACACACACACACACACACACACACACACACACACCACCTACACACCATTCACTTAAGTTCCAGCATCATAAAAACACCACTTAAATGAATTACCCTTTGTCACAGAGAGCAATTCTCCCTCCCTCCCTCCCTCTCGCTCTCTCTCCCTCTCTCTTCGTCCCTCTTTATCTCCCTCTCCCTCTCTCTCTCCCTCTCCCCTCTTTCTGCTCCGCTAACTCACCTTTGAAAGAGTAAATGCGTAATAAGCTTTTCTTTTTAACTTGTCAAAAGAACGAGAAGGAATGTTTATAAGGCGAATATAATACTTACGTAAAAACAATGTAGAAGAAATATATAAAAAAAATGTCAAAAACACAACATGGAAGAAGTTGAAATTCCACGACAACTTTTGAATTTGTATAATAAACTCTTGTAGAAAAAAAAGAATGAGAACGAAAAAAATAAACTTTTGAATATTTATTAAATCCAGGAAGGTGAAAAAAAAGTTTTAAAAAATTAAAAAAAACTTGGACAAACATAAATGGAGAATAAGAATAACAATATAAAATAAAGGATAATAATAATAATAACTAATAATAACAATAAAAACAACAATAATAACAACAACAAAAAGCAACAATAATAACAATAATAATAAAAACCACAATAATAATAACAATAATAATAAAAACAACAATAATAATAACAATAATAATAATAACAACAATAATAAAAACAACAACAATAATAATAATAACAACAATAATAATAATAATAACAACAATAATAAAAACAACAATAATAATAATAATAATAATAATAATAACAACAATAACAATAATAATAATCCAACACTCTGTACTTACCAATCTGGAACGACTCTTGGCAGGTGGTTGGTACAATTTGTTCCATCTCAAACTGAGGCATGCGCATGTTTTTATACATCTTGATGGGCGCGTCGTTCTTCCAGGAGAGGTTGAGCTCCTTCATTGTCTTGGAAACTGTGGAGGAGAAGGAGGAGGAAGAGGAGGAGAAGGGAGGGGAGGGAGAGGGAGGAGGAGGAGGAGGAGGAGGAGGAGGAGGAGGAGGAGGAGGAGGAGGAGGAGGAGGAGGAGGAGGAGGAGGAGGAGGAGTAGTAGGAGGAGGAGAAGAAAGGTAAAATTTGTTAGGGTTGTATGTTAAAACTTTTCCAGTTACGTTTCAACACAGATTGCTTCACTTATTACAACACAGAAAAAAGGATTACATTTTTATGCCAAAGGGAAATTGTATAAATATAAAGGGTTCTGTTTTTATACCGAAGGGAATCCAAGAGTAAAGAAAAGGGTAACTATAAAGGGTTCTGATCTCATACCAAAGGGAGTCTTAGAGTGAAGAAAAAGGTGTTTCAATAGTATAGCAAATTCACTTAT
>JAXIVD010007183.1:15000-21060 GCA_036785275.1 Cancer borealis
ATCATGATCTTTATTTACACATAGTTTGGGACCAAGCGATAGGGATAAACACACATAACATACATACATACATACATACATACATAACATACATACATACATAACATACATACATAACATACATACATACATAACATACATACATAACATACATACATAACATACATACATAACATACATACATACATAACATACATACATAACATAACATACATACATACATACATGAGGTGGGTCTCGATATACGTTCAATAATTCCTCCTATCTCCAGTTCATCCTCTATTAACACCTTTCCTCTCTCATTAGTCGTATTGTGAGCTGGTCAGGGAAGGTAATTGAAGGTAATTAATTGTTACATGATTAGGATGAAGGTAATTAGGACAACCATCTAGTTTATTTATTGTTATTGTCGTGGTTGTGGCAGTGTTTATGGTGCCGTGTGTGTGTGTGTGTGTGTGTGTGTGTGTGTGTGTGTGTGTGTGTGTGTGTGTGTGTGTGTGTGTGTGTGTGTGTGTAGCTGGGTCTAAATTTACGATTTATTTGAGGGTTGTCGCTGATAATGTATGTATGTATGTATGTATGTATGTATGTATGTATGTATGTATGTATGTTTGTTTGTTTGTGTTTTAACGTCATTGTTGGTGATGTGTTGCGTTTCGTTGTTTGTTTTAGTGTGTTTATTTGGTTTGGTTTTTGTTTGTTTGTTTGTTTGTTTACTGCAATGCTGGTGTTGGTGGTGGTATATTTCTATTGTTAGGTTTGGTTAGGTTAGGTTAGGTTAGGTTAGGTACGTTAGGTTAGGTTAGGTTAGGTACGTTAGGTTAGGTTAGGTTAGGTAGGTTAAGTTAGGTACGTTAGGTTAGGTAGGTTAAGTTAGGTACGTTAGGTTAGGTAGGTTAAGTTAGGTTAGGTAGGATGAAAGTAGACACACCTTACCCAAGGCTATTCATCTACATTCTACACCTTCCCATCTTCATTACAAGTTAACCTTATCTTATATAACACCAACTTTCCATCCCCTTTCCTCTTCCTCCTCCTCCTCCTCCTCCTCCTCCTCCTCCTCCTCCTCCTCCTCTTCCTCCTCCTCCTCTTTTTCCTCCTCCTCCTCCTCCTCCTCTTTTTCCTCCTCCAATACTTTCATTTTATTCACATTTTTCCCTCTCAAAAAATCTACATCTACACATTCCAATCATCAATACTTAACCTTTTTTTTTAATTCAACATCTCCTCCTCCTCCTCCTCCTCCTCCTCCTCCTCCTCCTCCTCCTCCTCCTCCTCCTCCCCTCTCCCCCATACTCAAGCTCCTTCATCCCACGCAGGACTCCCACTCTCTCTATTCTCTCCGTGGTAATGAGGAAACTTACCCCAAATATACACATTAACCACGTCAAGTTTCCCTTTCAAGTTTATTTGATTCAATTGATTTCCAAGGTTTTTTCCGGTGAACACACACACACACACACACACACACACACACACACACACACACACACACACACACACACACACACACACACACACACACACACACACACACAGAAAAAAAGTTGGACTGAAATTTGATCCTTCAATAAAAATAAATAAATAAAAATCAAACACGTACATTAGAAAACGAGGAAAAAAATAGACACTGAAACCAGGAATTTTTTTTAATGCATTCTGGAAATAGAAACCAAAAAAAAAAAAAAGACGAACATATAATAAAAAGGGAAATGAAAGAGAAAATATTGAAGGATAAAAAAAAAGAAATTGGGATGTAAGGAAACAAAAAAAAAAGAGGAAACAAAGAGGAAATAAAGAGGAAATAAAAAGGGAAATAAGAATAAACATCTCTAGACTTACAAATAAAAAAAATACCCTCAGAAAAAAACAACAAGAAAAACAAGTCGTATGGGAAAAAAAGAATAAAAAAGGAAAAAAAAAGAAATTGGTCCAAAACACGATAACAAAACAATAACAATAACATCTATCATTTTCATCATTATTGAGAGAGAGAGAGAGAGAGAGAGAGAGAGAGAGAAGAGAGAGAGAGAGAGAGAGAGAGAGAGAGGAGAGAGAGAGAGAGGAGAGAGAGAGGAGACATCGACATCTCTACTCCACCTCCTTCAATATCTTTATAACCCCCTTCAACCTCAGTCTCTCTCTCTCTCTCTCTCTCTCTCCTCTCTCTCTCTCTCTCTCTCTCTCTCTCTCTCTCTCTCTCTCTCTCTCTCTCTCTCTCTCTCTTTCTCTCTCTCTCTCCCCCCCTCAACACCTTTCTTTTTACTTGTTGCTTTCTTTTATCTCCTCTCTTCATCTCTTTTTTTTTTTCTCTTTTTCTCTCTTTTCTTTTTTTCTCTTTTTTTTCTCTCTTTTCTTCTCTATGCTCGTCTTCCATCTGATCAACTCTACTCCTCTCTTTTTTTTTTTTTTATTATTTTTTATATCTACCTTCGCTTTTCACTGCCTTCCTCCCCTTCCCTTCCCTTCCTTCCCTTCCCTTCCCTTCCCTTCCCTTCCCTTCCTTGATAGATATGTTTACTTTCACTACAAGATCAAAGAAATTCTAAAGTAAAAAAAATACGCAATACAAAAAAAAAATTGACATATATTGACATTGTCAGAAAACACTTTTATTTTGATCAGAAATATGTATACTTTTTTTTTTTTTCCTTCTTCCCTCCCTTTCTTCTTCTTTCTTTTTAATCTTTTTTTTCTTTCTTTCTATCTCACTCTCTCACTCTCTCTCACTCACTTCACTCACTCACTTTAAAATTTGCTTCTCTCCTATATCAAGAAGAAATACAGAACTGAAGGGGACGAGAAAGAAATGAAAGATGAAAAGAAAAAAAATATATAAAAAGAAAGAAGAACAAAGGAATAGAAAAAGAAGGAAAATAAAAAAGTAGAAAGGGAGAAGGGAGGAAGAATGAAAGAGAGCAATAAGAGGAGTACATCAACGAGAAGGAAACAGAGAGAGAGAGAGAGAGAGAGAGAGGAGAGAAAGATTTGAGAGACAGAGAGAGAAAAAAAGAGAAAGTAACTGTAAACAAAAACAAAGCAAATTAATAGAAAGGAAACGCAAGACAAACAAGTGTACAGAGAGAGAGAGAGAGAGAGAGAGAGAGAGAGAGAGAGAGAGAGAGAGAGGGAGAGGGAGAGGAGAGGGGAGAGAGAGAGAGAGGTTAGGTTAGTGTTTAGGTTAGGTTTTAAGTTAGGTTAGGTTAGGTTAATAATGTTTAGGTTTAGGTTAGGTTAGCTTGGGAAAGGAAACAATACAAAGAAATAGAAAACATTTATTATCTGCCTCAATTATCCGAGAGAGAGAGAGAGAGAGAGAGAGAGAGAGAGAGAGAGAGAGAGAGAGAGAGAGAGAGAGAGAGAGAGAGAGAGAGAGAGAGAGAGAGAGAAGAGAGAGGAGAGAGAGAGAGATGAGAGAGAGTCATAAGTCATGGTGAAACTTAATATCATTCTGTCCTGCTTCATTCAAGGACTTTTCTCCCCTTTGAGGATGTTGAGGGGAACGTGGGTGGCTGAGGGGAGGAGGAGCAGTGAGGGAGAGGGGAAGGGGGATGGAGGAGAGGGAGGGGAGAGGAGAGGGAGGGGAGAGGAGAGTGAAGGGAGAGGGGGAGGGGGGAGGAGCGTGGTTGTGAAGGGAAAAGGGTATAGTGAACTTGGAGCAGGAGGAGGAGGAGGAGGAGGAGAGGAGAGGAGGAGGAGGAAGGAGGAGGAAGAAGAATAAGAGTGAATAAATGTAGTTATTGAGATAAAAGATTGGAAACGAGATTGGAAACGGAGGAGGAAAGATGAGATGTAGGAGGAGGAGGAGGTAAGGAGGAGGAGGAGTAGGAGGAGGAGAGGAAGGAGGAGGAGGAGGAGGAGGAGGAGGAGGAGGTGATGTATAGAGAAAAGAGAAAGGAAAAAATTAAGAGTGAAAAAGAATGAGACAAACAATACAAGATGAGGAAAAAAAGGAAAAAAATAATGTGAGGTTCGTTATTTATTAGTATGAGGGAAAAAAAATAATGGCTTGGACGGAAACAAAAAGGAAAAAAAAGGAAAAAAAGAAAGGAAAAAAACTACCCATTATGTGCCCACGAAAGGTCTTCAAAAAAAATGGGAAAAAAAATGAAAAAAAGTAAAAAAAAAAAGAAAAAAAACGTTCAAAAAGAGGACAATTTCAAGAAGGCGATCCATGACGAGCCTATAGAGAAGGGAAAAAAGAGGAAAATAAGAAGAGGAAAGAGGAAAATAAGAAGAGGAAAGAGGAAAATAAGAAGAGGAAAGAGGAAAATAAGAAGAGGAAAGAGGAAAATAAGAAGAGGAAAGAAAAATAAGTAGGAGGAGAAAGAGGAAAATAAGAAGAGGAAAGAGGAAAATAAGAAGAGGAAAGAGGAAAATAAGAAGAGGAAAGAGGAAAATAAGAAAGAGGAAAGAGGAAAATAAGAAGAGGAAAGATAAAATAAGAAGAGGCAACAGGAAAAATAGAAGAGGAAAGAGAAAAATAAGAAGAGGAAAGAGGGAAAATAAGAAGAGGAAAGAGGAAAATAAGAAGAGGAAAGAGGAAAATAAGAAGAGGAAAGAGGAAAATAAGAAGAGGAATAGATGAAAAACTAAGAAGAGGGAAAGAGGAAAATAAGAAGAGGGAAAGAGGAAATAAGAAGAGGAAAGAGGAAAATAAGAAGAGGAAAGAGGGAAAATAAGAAGAGGAAGAGGAAAATAAGAAGAGGAAAGAGAAAATACGAGGCAAGAGGAAGAAAAAAAAAAACTATATATATCTCAAAGGGTAAGAAATAAAAAGAAAGGAAGAAAATAAAATAGATTGAAAAGAAAAACGACTTTTATACAATGAGGAAAAAAAGAGGAAAAATGAAAAAAAAAAAAAAAATAAATAGAAAAACGAATAAGAAAAACGAAGACAAACAGGAAAAAAAACAAGAGGGAAATACGAAAAATATATGGTAATGAAAAGAAAGGAAAAGATGAGACAGGAAAATCGAGGAAAAAGAAAATAATATAAAAAAAAAGAGGAAAAAATATCGGGGATAAAAGAGGAAATAAGGGGAAAAAATAGAGGGAAAAAAGAGGGAAAGAGGGTAAAAAAAATGAAAAGAGATGGAAAAAGAGATGAAAAAAGGGAAAAAAAATGGAAAAAAAGAGGAAATAATAAAGCGAGGGAAAAAAGAGAGGGAAAAAAAGGAGAGATAGCTAGAGAGAAAGGGTCACATAAGGAATGGCTGGCTGTCAAGGAGAGAGGATGAAAGGGTCGTAGAATGTCCGCTACCACTCGTCTCCCCTCGTTTTCATAACTACCACTACAACCTTATGTGACACTGATTAGCACACACGCATTCCTAACTACGTACTCTACAACACCAGAATGGGGAATGACTTACTCCTACATAATATCACCTCTTCTCTTCCTCTTCCTCTTCCCTCCTCTTCCTCCTCCTCTTCCTCTTGCCTCGCTTTTTTTCTTCCTTCTTTTTTTTATGTACAGACTCCGTAAGGGGTAATAATTTTGGTGTTTTTTTTTATTTTATTTTGTATTACTTGTCGTCCTCTTCCTCTTCCTCTTCCCCTTCCTCTTCCTCTTCCTCTTCCTCTTCTCTCTCTTCTTCTCTCCCCCTCCTCCTTCTCCTTCATCGTTTTTTACTATGCCCACAATATTTATCCTTTCCTCCTTCTACTCCACTTTCTCAACACCACCACCACCACCACCACCACCACCACCAACCACCACCACCACACCAACCACCATCCACCACCACCTGAATCTCACCCTAGACCCAAAATCAACCTACGTAGACACCCTAAACTGCTCCACTTCCACCCTTACTAAGACAAACTCACCCTAGTCTAATCACCCTGAAAAAAAATCGCATCACCCTAAATAAAACACCCCCTACATCTCACCCTTCACCACTAACACCCTGGGTAGGACATAAGGGTGTAAACAAGGTATTTAACGTGTGACAAATAGCATTCCTCACCCTATCTATCCTCCCCTCACTCTATTCAGCATACTCTCACCCAATTTAGCATCCCTTTCACCCTATGTTATATATCACGAAACAGGAC
>JAXIVD010007184.1:0-10000 GCA_036785275.1 Cancer borealis
AGTCCGCCCTGTTTACCGCCATCCTTACCACAACTTGGGAACGAGTCAATATGTGGAGCTCAGGTTTAAATATATATAGTAAAATCACCAGTAAATAAAGAGGAATGAAAAAGAATAAATACTGTGCAAGAAGATGTATACATAAGAAGAAGACATAGTTGTTTAGAGAGAAAAGAAGCGTTTCCTTCACCTCAGCAGACTCTCTGGCGGGTGTTGAGACAGAGAGGTTAGGTTACATCAAGCAAGTCGTGAAGGCAAGCGACGGTGAAAATTTGTATGCAAGTGAGGACGAAAGAGAGAGAGAGAGAGAGAGAGAGAGAGAGAGAGAGAGAGAGAGAGAGAGAGAGAGAGAGAGAGAGAGAGAGAGAGAGAGAGAGAGAGAGAGAGAGGAATATTAAGTGAGGGGGGATGACTGAATGGTTACAGCAACGTTCAAACACCATATAAGGTTACTGTTTGAATCTCAGACCGTTTGTTGGAGGCTGTGTGGGGGGCGTCACCTGACCACCCAGACCCCCACCAACTCCCTCCCCCCCCAAAACCCCTACTTACTCCCCCACAAAGCCCCGCCCCCCCCAGCACCGACCAGCCTTGACTACTGACGGGGAAGAAGGAAGAGATGAAGAAGAAAAAGCAAGAGGAGGAGAACAAGAACAAGATATTATGTTAGACGAAAAAAAGAACAACAATAACATTAACTATTATTACTACTACTACTACTACTACTACTACTACTACTACTACTACTACTACTACTTCAAAAAATAACAAAGAAAGCGACAAATACAACTCTATCACCACCACCACCACCACCACCACCACCACCACCATCACCACTACCACCACCACCACCACCACCACCACCACCCACCACCACCACCACCCACACCCTAGCACCAATAAGTGTCAGGAAAGCATAGTAACAAGCCTCTCCATCTCCATGCAATATATTCTGCGTTTTTTTTTCTTTTTTTATCTCTTGTTACACAAATATACATTAAAAAAAAAAAACGAAAACAAACTACTGGTGGAGGCCGTGTTTGGATTGTTGCATTGCCTTACTAGGAGTGTTTCCGGTGTGTGTGGGTGGTGGTGGTGGTGGTGGTGGTGGTGGTGGTGGTGGTGGTGGTGGTGGTGGTGATATGGTAAGAAGCTCGTATATGGTCAAGATCTGATAGTGAGTGTGTGTGTGTGTGTGTGTGTGTGTGTGTGTGTGTGTGTGTGTGTGTGTGTGTGTGTGTGTGTGTGTGTGTGTGTAGGTAATGAAAGTCCCCCACTAAGTCCATGCCATTCTTTCCTCCTCCTCCTCCTCCTCCTCCTCCTCCTCCTCCTCCTCCTCCTCCTCCTCCCCCTCCTCTTCCTGCCCCTCCTCCTCTCTCGTGATAGCCGGTTGAGGCGACAAGACTATAACTCCTGCTTCTTGGTCTCCTCTCAGGCTTGGTTTGCATGGGGGGGCGTGGGGGAAGGGGGGACGAAGGGGGGGGGGGGGGGCGGGAAGCTGCGGTGGTACTGTTCTCTACCTCTCCCCTCTCTCCCTCCCTCCCTCCCTCCAATCTCTCTCCCCCTTCTCTCCATCCCTCCAACATTGACTTTTTGCTATTCTCTCTCTCTCTCTCTCTCTCTCTCTCTCTCTCTCTCTCTCTCTCTCTCTCTCTCTCTCTCTCTCTCTCTCTCTCTCTCACACACACAGATTGATAAATAAGAAGATAACGAAAGGAAGAAGAAATTTATAAAGAGAGGAAGCAGAAAATGTAATTATTATGCAACGTGGAAAGAAAAGAAAAGAAAAGTGAGAGTCAAGAAATATATTATAAGAGAGTAAAAAAAATATATATATAATAGATGAAAGTTTAATTAAAAGATATGGAGTGAAAGAAAGATAAGACCCAAAAAAAAATTTGCAAAGTAAAAGACGAAACAAAGAGAAAATAAAAAAAATGTAAAAATCGCCAAATAAAGACGGTATTAAAAAACAAAAAGAAACAATATATTATAACATAAATGCCAGAAACAAAAACAAAAAAACAAAAAAAAAAAAAAAAGAATGACATGCGTAACTAAATAAAAGTACAAAGGGAAAAACCAGTCCAGGATAAAATGCAAAATAGAAAAATCAGACATACATAAAAGATGAAAGAAAGAAAGTGAGTGAGAAGAAAAAGAAAGAAAGGAGGAGGGAATTTATGATAGGACGTAGAAGGAGGATGGAGGAAGGAGGAGGAGGAGGAGGAGGAGGAGGAGGAGGAGGAGGAGGAGGAGGAGGAGGAGGCGGAGGAGGCGGAGGATGAGGAGGAGGAGGTTCTGTAACACCAACGTTTGTCCTGAAGCAGAGACGTGTGGTAAGGCAACTGCATGTTATGTTAACCTGCGGTGGTGGGGGGGGGGGGGGAGGGAGGAGGAAGAGGGCGTGGGAGATGAGAAGAGGTTAGGGAAGGGAGGATAGGAAGAATGGGATGGGGAGACTTGGGTTTGTGTGTGGCAGAGAAGAAGATGAGGAGGAGGAGGAGAACGTGGAGGTGGAGGTGAGGAGGAGGAGGAGGAGGAGAGGATGTTCTCCGGTCTGGGAAGAGAAGGTAAATGGCCTCACAGGACTGGATTTTCGCTGAGGGCGGTGTTTGGGCGAGGGATGGGGCGGGGACAAGACGGGGCAGGGACGGGGCAGGGACGGGGCAGGGACAAGACGGGGCAGGGACGGAGCAGGGACGGGACAGGGACGGGGAATGAGATTAGTGAGAAGGGAAACAGTGAGATGGTCGAGATGGGGCGAGACAGGGCGAGACCGGGTAAAGCTGGTAAAAAGAAGTATTGAATAGGGTGGACGGTGACAGGACGGGGGACGCTGGTGGGTGGATGACCTAAGCTGGGGCGTGGAGGGGGTAGGAAGGGGGAAGGAAGGGGGGGAAGGAGGGAGAAGGGGGAAGAACAGCACATGCCACAGGGTGAATAAGCATGAGGGGACGATGAGGGGGTGAGGTTGGGGGAAGAGATGGACAGAGAACAGGAGTGCGCCTGAAGGATGGTGAGGAGTGAAGAGGGAGGGAAAAGACAAGAAGATAAGGTACATAACCAAGCCATTTTCAATTGTAACCTAACCAGCACCTTATTCTTGTATCCTTAATCTATACTCTCACCCCTTCACCCCTGCATCCCATCACCCCTGCAACCCCTCCGTCACCCTGGCAATCCCTTCACCCCAACACGCACACCGTCACATCTTACAAGACCACACACACACACACACACACTGAAACATTAAGAAAACCAACGACCACACACATAAACACACACAGGAAAATGATGAAGGAAAAAAAATTGCCAAACTGTGAAGGAAAAATGAATACCGAAAATCCACCAACATACAAAAAATTCCTTCAAAACCTTATGAATATATATCAAAATTCAGATAAAAATAGAGGTAATTGACACATCCAATCAACCAACCATCTATCGAGCGAGAGTATCATAGAGCGAGACAAGGACCAGACAGACAGACTGAGAGAACACGAGATGACTTTAGGGGAGGAGGAGAAAAAATAATGAAAGACCACAACACCCTTTAAAACCACACAAGGTCATCCATTACCGACTTGAATTAACTCTCTTCTCACTCTTACTAACTCTCTCTCTCTCTTCTTTTTTTTTCTCTCTCTCTCTCTCTCTCTCTCTCAACCGACAGAGAAAGAAATAGAGAGAGAGAGAGATAAAGAGAGAAAGAAAGAGAAAGAAAGAGATAGCTTAACGTTCCCTCGGCCTTGACTTTGACCCCGACAGAACTCAACCCCGACCTCCAACCACCCCCAACCACCCCCAACCAACCTCAGGCGAACCACTTTCAGAATACAGACGGGTTTTCTTTCACTGCTTCTACCCTCCCTTCCTCCCTTCCTTCCTTCCTTCCTCCCACCTTTCTCCTCCCTCCTTCTTTCCTTCCTCCTTCCGCGTGCAAACCGATCACCAGCGACCACTACAGTCCTCGAGGCGGCTTGTTGAAGGCCTCGGAACACACTGGAGGGGTAGATTGGGGCAGGGAGGGGCAGGGAGGGGTAGGGAGGGGCAGGGAGAGGCAGGGAGGAGCAGGGAGGGGCAGGGAGGGGCAGGTCACGTGTAGGCAAGGCAAGGAAAGGGTTGATCAAGGGTAGGTAAAGGAAGGAGGGATGAGGGGTGAGGCGAGGGAAATAAGAGGATTAAGAGTAAGTATTGACACGGTGCATTAGGGAAGTGTGGAGGTGAATGGTTAAGTTAAACAAAAAGGGAAAAAGAAAGAAAGAAAAGAGATGAGATGAAATGGTAAAAGGGTAAAGGAGAGAGAGAGAGAGAGAGGAGGAGGAAAGAGAGAATGGAATAAAAGAGAAGTAGAGACATGAGGAGAAGGAATGGAAAGACATTGAAAGGAGGTATGAATACAGGCAAGCAAAGAGAGACAGACATAAGAAGGGAGGAAAGGAGAGGCAAGGAGAGTGTGTGTGCGTGTGTGTGTGTGTGTGTGTGTGTGTGTGTGTGTGTGTGGTGTGTGTGTGTGTGTGTGTGTGTGTCTGTTGGGAGGGGGAAAGGAGGGTGATGGGGCAGCAGGGTACAGCAGGCCCGAACTTGGTCAATATTGAAAGATGTGATGTGTGCTGCCAGTAGAAACAGCAGCAGCAGCAGCAGCAGCAACACTTAACACACACCCTGACCAACACCTTGAACCCTCTGTGGGGGGGTGTGGGTGTGTGTGTGTGTGTGTGTGTGTGTGTGTGTGTGTGTGTGTGTGTGTGTGTGTGTGTGTGTGTGTGTGTGGACTCATCACTTTCCAGGAGGGGGATAGCACAGTCCAGCTTCTTCCTCCCCTTCCCCCCCATCACCACCATCACCACCATCACCACCATCACCACCATGACCTGCCTCACCACTTCCTCTAACTTCCATAACCTTTTAAAACTCACATGACCTTTCCACTACCACTACTACTACTACTACTACTACTACTACTACTACTACTACTGCAGGGAGAGGGAAAGAGGGAGAGGGTGTAGGCGGTGGTCAGTTTGGAAGCTTTACCCTAGGGCGCCGTCCTCGCAAGCCCATGTCATGATGGAGAGAGGGTGGAGTGAAGGAGCGGGAAGGAGGAGTGGAGGAGTGGGAAGGAGGAATGGAGTGGGAAGGAGAAGTGGAAAGGTGGAGTGGAAGGTGAAGTTATACACCCAAATCCTCTTTCTCCTCCTCCTCTCCTCCTCCTCCTCCTCCTCCTCCTCCTTCCTCCTCCTCCTCCTCCTCCTCCATATTTTCCCTTTATCCTCTTCCTTCTCCTCCTCTTTGTTTTTCTCTCTGTACCGTCTCTCTCACAATATATGTTTTCCCTCTTTCTTTCTTTCTTTCTTTCTTTCTTTCTTTTTCTTTCTTTCTTTCTGTCTTTTTGTTCTTTCTCCACTTTGTTCCATTTCTTTGTTTTATTACCAGTTTGTGTCATTTGCTCATTTTCGGCTTTTTTTTTTTTTTTTTTTTTTTTTTGTGTGTGTGACTGTTTCTTCCAGTTCAGTAACCTTTCCTCCCTCCGTCGGTTTGTTTCTCCTCCCCCTTCTTCTCTTATTACTCCTCCTCCTCCTCCTCCTCCTCCTCCTCCTCCTCCTCCTCCTCCTCCTCCTCCTCCTCCCCTCTTTCTTCAAATTTTCTTCCTCATCCGTCTCCTCCACAAGAAACGTCAATTATATCCTCCAGGCGCAAATAGAGGAGGAGGAGAAGGAGGAGGAGGAGGAGGAGGAGGAGGAGGAGGAGGAGGAGGAGGAGGAGGAGGAGGAGGAGGAGGAGAAGAAAACTGACCATCAACTTGGAAGATTTATGTTAATCTGGTTTTCATGATCAAACCCAAAAAACGAAATGTCTTTTTCGCTTTCATCTTTATTTTATATGTATGTGTGTGTGTGTGTGTGTGTGTGTGTGTGTGTGTGTGTGTGTGTGTGTGTGTGTGTGTGTGTGTATGAAAAAAAATAAAAAACATCCCAGGTAGGTAATGGCAGAACGACGACCTCTTAAGTGCCTACAATAACAAGATGGATGAGTGACAAGGGTTCGAATCCCCTCTGCTCCCTCTACTAACAACCACCACCACCACCATCACCTCCACCACCACCACCCTCACCACCACCACCACCACCACCACCGCAAACACGCATCCTCCCAATGGCTGTGTGGTGAACTAATAGTGTGAAATGTACAGTATAGATGTCCCAAGTCTTTAAGTTTAAGTAAGTATATATTTATCAGTATCAAATAAGTCACTTCCTACTTATTGATTGACTTACTGACTGACCGATTGACTGATTGACTGACTGATTAACTGATTGAGTGACTGACAGACTGACTGATTGATGGATGGATTGTCACAAGTAGATATATATCAGTATTTATTTATGTTATTTCTTTGTTTTTTTATTCAATAATCCATTCTATTCACTTTCTCCTTTTTTTTCAGGTGACAATTTATAGTTATTATTATTATCCCTATTATCATTATCATCATTATTTCTATTATCATTCTTTCACGTTCAATGTTTTTTTTTTTTTTTTTTTGGTGTGTTTTTAATTCTGTTCTGGTGTTGAGTTTTACCAAATTAAATTCCTCCAACTTTCACTTTTATTTTTTTTTCGACAATTTCAGTCATTATTTTGAAACGACGCCATTATCAACACTTTCCACTGCATTATCACGGCAGTTATTCTCTTTCTTTACGTACACCTTTTCATCATCATCATCATCATCATCATCATCATCACTTCCTTGTTCTTTGTTTCTCACTCCAATCACGTGTTTTTCCTTGATTCTTGATATTCAGTAACTTACACTTTCTTCTTCTTCTTCTTCTTCCTCTCTCTCTTTCTCTCTCTCTCTCTCTCTCTCTTTTTTTTTTAACGGAAATCTTCATCTTTTGCTTCCTGATAATATTATGTTCGCCTCTCACCTCATGTTAATTAATAAGACAAGATTAATAAGAATAAAACAAGATTAATATACAGACAAAGAAAATTTAAATACTCGATTACTGAAAGATTAGACAATGCTAGTTTTTTTTTCTTTTAACATCTTAATTAATTCTCTCTTCGTCCAGCTTATGAAACTTTTTTTTTTCTCTCTCTCTCTCTTTTTTTTTTTCTCTCTCTCTCTCTCTTTTTTTTTCTCTCTCTCTCGCTGTCAGGAATATCAGACACGAGAATGCCATGGGGTGTGTCAGTGAGGGAGGGGAGAGAAAGGGAAGGGAGAACAGGGGAGAGAAGGGAGAAGAGGGGAGAAGAGGGGAGGTGTTAACAGAGACGCGGAGACAGTGAAAAATAGGAACCGGACACAATATTTACTGATTTAGGAACCAGTTATTGGCGCCACAACGACACTGGACGAGGAAGAGGAGGAGGCAGGCCGAGGAAGAGAGTGAGAGAGGTGAGGAGGGACAGAGAGGGAGGAAGGCAAGGTGAGGCAAGTCTGTAATGGAGGTGTTTGTGTGTCTAAATAACTGACGGTGAAGAAGCCTATCAAGTCCTCAAGCCAGCCTCTTCCTGGGCTTCATCACCACCTTGCAAGACGTCATGAGTCTGCGTCACTCCCACCCTCATTTTCATCCTCATTATCCTTTCCCTCCCCCATGACTCTGCTTCCTCAGTGCACCCTTCAGCACCTCTTGTACTCCTTCCATGTAGCTTATAAGGCACCATCAGGTCTGACCCAGTATCCGTGTACCTTTCAATGTCCTACAACACTCCTTTACTTATTCACACTATCTTTCTGTGCTTCCTCCCCATCAGTAGCTAACTATAAAACTAGGAAAATCAGGAAGACGAGGGGCGAGAGGGGCAGGAAGAGATACATTATTGAGGGAAGGAGGAGCTGAGAATAGAGGAAAGTATTTTTTTTTCCAGTCTTGTTCGAGTCTCCTGTAAAATGTATTCACAGTGTGCAAGTACAGAGTGTTCTTGAATATTCGCAGCTAAGCAAGCAGTGTGTGTGTATGTGTGGTGTGTGTGTGTGTGTGTGTGTGTGTGTGTGTGTGTGTGTGTGTGTGTGTGTGTGTGTGTGTGTCTGGTGTGTGGAGCCTCGTGTGCTGCCGCTGTGGTGTGGTGGTGGTGTAAGGAGACTGTGACCGAAGATTGTACTGTACCTCTCCTTTAATATTGGTTCTTGGTCGTCAATGAGCACGTCTGAAGCATGATGTAGGCGATGACATCCTGGGCGTGCATTAAGAAGCAGGGGACTGATTGTGTCCTGGACGGAGGGAAGCTTAATGTGAAGTGACGGCTGGCGTGATAACAGTTGGCGGCGGCGTGATGATGATGCTTGGGTGTTAGTGGTGCCAGTGACCAGCACACGTGACTATAATCTCACTTGGCAGGTACTATCCTATGGCTTCTACTTTCAGTGAGTATATCAAACCACTAAAAGTATTCTGACGATATGAAGCTCGTCACAAATGGCGTTAAAGAGTGATGATATTGATTAGTTAGTAACTTTCCCTTTCATTGAGTCCGTCCTCAGCATCCGGCCGGTGCTGCTCCGACACTACATCATGCTGTGTCGGCCCTTGTCATCATTACTAAATATTCTTTATTATTGTTATTTTTCAGCACTTTGTCAAGGAAAAACCAATGAACATTGAGATGGAAAAGGTTCCTCGAGTGTCCAAGGTAACCCTCCTGACACGCGAGATGGTGTGTGCGCGCGCCCACGTGCTGTCAGTGCTCGGCCACACCCTAGTGCAAGTCTGTCACTCCTGAAGAATCACTCGCCGTGGAAGGAGTGGAAAAGATGGGTTACCGACTGTCTGTCGTGTCGTTCTTAATTAGAATGTGCCACAAAATCTTAGTTTCCTAGCAGCTGCTTTGACCATCCTTCACGTGGCCGCTGCCGAGCGTGTCCCTCCGCCTGGGCCACGTGAAAGCCGCTCACCACAAGGCAGTGGGACGTGGCCATCCACAACCATATCATTTAATATCGGTGGTTTCTCCCCTGATTGTCGATGTCGAGGAGGCACTCATGGCCATGCAAACTGGTCTGACTGAGCCTGGAAACAACCTGGAGAGGCCTTGGAGACAGCGACGGGAGGAGGCAGAGGAGGGGCGACACAGAGACCATCGACACGACCGCTCACCAATCTGCCACACTGCCTCTTGCCACGCCAGAATGAACTTAGTGTGTGTGTGTGTGTGTGTGTGTGTGTGTGTGTGTGTGTGTGTGTGTGTGTGTGTGTGTGTGTGTGTGTGTGTGTACTCACAGGTATACATACATTCCCATTGATTTATCAGTTTCATCGAATTTACAGTGAATATCGGAACGTCTGTCTTCATTCCATATTCCTACTCATATTACTCTCCTCCCATTCCCTTCATTGATCTCCCCACCACTTAGCACACACACACACACACACACACACACACACACACACACACACACACACACACACACACACACACACACCCTCGCTCAGGACCAGACACCATTTTTTCGCCATCTGCATAAAGGCGGGTTAGTCCTTATCATCTTTGTGGTTGGCTGGCGACAGGGAGGAAGGCCAAAAAAAAAAAAAAACCACAAAGCAAAATGTACTGCACGCCGGACGACCACCCAGCAACACACACACACACACACACACACACACACACACACACACACACACACACACACACACACACACACACACACACACACACACTGTTAACATTCCCCCACAACCAAACCTCCCATGGGAAATTTCCTCCTCACCCTCACCCACCCATCCCTTAAAAGTTCCCCTTTCACCCCATCTCACCCCTTCTAGTAACCTCAATACCCCTCTTCCCAAATTTTCCTTCTCATTCCTCTAACTCATTTGCTCCAACCCTTCCATCCTTCCTTTACCCCTTCCCTTACCCCTTCTCCCTCTTCCCTCCCCTTCCCTCCCCTTCCCCCTTCCCCCTTCCACTCCAGTTAAGGCATCGGTAGGTGTCCACGCTATCAGCTCGAGGTACAAACACAGACAGTCACGTAGTCAAGACTTACACG
>JAXIVD010007185.1:2500-20000 GCA_036785275.1 Cancer borealis
TTCTTCTCCTCTTTCCTTGGAGAGAAGCTGAGGATACACAGTTGGTAAAGTTAGCTCACAAGTGTACCCGAGAGAGAGAGAGAGAGAGAGAGAGAGAGAGAGAGAGAGAGAGAGAGAGAGAGAGAGAGAGAGAGAGAGAGAGAGAGAGAGAGAGAGAGAGAGAGAGAGAGAGAGAGAGAGTGACTTTGGTGCTCGAGGTGGAAGGAAAATGGGAATGAAAATGTGGAGGAGATGGAAAGGGAAAATGAAATGACTGATGATTGACGTTGATGTGGAGTTGAAGGGGAAGGGTGAGAGGGTAAAGGGTGTTGGAGAGGGGAAAGGGGGGGCAAGGGGGCAAGAGGACAAGGGGAGATGAGGGTTAGTAGTAAAGGGGAAGGAAGAAGAAGTGGTTTTTTTTGGGGGTAAAGCACACTCAAACTATATTCATTTTATCGTATCTATCATATTTGCTTTGGGTTGTACGTGAAAGTGATGTGTTTTAATGCTTATTTTTGTTGATTTTGTGTCGGTATGTAGGTCATTAGGAAGCGTTCAAGGGGTTGTGATGGATGGTAATTGAGTTTAGGGTGAAGTTAAGGCACATTAAAGGAGGAGGTAAGGTAGGTGTGTGTGTGTGTGGGTCTGGCATCACCCACCACCATCACCACCACCACCACCACCACCACCACCACCACCACCACCACCACCACCACCACCACCACCACCACCACCACCACCACCACCACCACCACTACCACCACCATCACCACCAGCAACAGGTGATGAGGTAGTGAGAAAAGAACAGGTTATCATTATATATGTGTGACAATTTTTAGTAGTATTTTTCATATGCTACTAATATTTATTCATCCATTTGCTTAATTAATGTGTATATTTTCATATGTATTTATATATTTATTTTTTCATTTGTTTGTTCAGTTTGGTATAGTGAGTATTGTGAATTAAGGTATTGTGTTCAGTTTGGTTAGTATAGATTCATCCTGAGGTGTGTGTGTGTGTGTGTGTGTGTGTGTGTGTGTGTGTGTGTGTGTGTGTGTGTGTGTGTGTGTGTGTGTGTATGTGTGCCAGGAGTGTTTCGTATAGAGGTCAGGTACGAGAAGGTTTTTGTGTTGTGTGAGTTTTTGAACAAGTCATTGAGTGTTGTCGGAATATTTTTTTTAATATATAAGTTAAATCGCGGCATCGATGACCTTTGGAGGATGTTTTAATTTGTTGATTAGATGAGACGCTGGAAGGAAAGTGTTTGTGTTTGAACGAAGTAGTTTGTGTAACACCGCTGCTTCTATTGTGCCCTCAGTGCGTGACTCTCCTATCCACACACTAGGGAGGGAAGGCCTGTCTATTCTCCTAGGGGCTTAGTGAGAGGACTGCATGTGTATGTGTGCGTGTGCGTGTGCGTGTGTGTGTGTGTGTGTGTGTGTGTGTGTGTGTGTGTGTGTGTGTGTGTGTGTGTGTGTGTGTGTGTGTGTGCGTGTGTGCACCTTGCCTCGGATAACAACGTTTGGGCAGATGTCGGTCTGGTATATAGATAGAACAGGATTAAAAACAGTTTTGTAACGCAACACGAACGAGTAATCGGCTGTGTTGGGTTACTAGGACACAGGAATATCTAAAGGAAGGAGGAGGGGGTAGGAGGGAGGGAGGAAGAGGAGGTATTGTTGGTGGTAGTGGGAGGAGGAGTAGGAGGTACTGCTGGTGGTGGTAGGATGGGGGGAGAGAGGAGGGGGAGGAGGAGGAGGTACTGTCGTTATTGTTGTTGGTGGTCGTGGTGGTTGCGACTACAATGGTGGTGGTTTTGGTGTTTTCATACGCGCCTTGTTTCTATTGTACTGACGCGAGGCAATGAGAGGCGCGACCACCTGTGTTGATGTGCCACTGTGCCACAACCCCTGCCGGCCTCCCTCCCGCCCTCCCGCTGGGCTAACCTGCTTCATGCGTGTTTGTCCGAGTACCTGATGGTGGTGAGGGTAAAAGATTATCCACTCAACATAGAGAGAGGAAGAAAAAAAATTGCGCTTTCAAAACAAATGCTAGTCATGTTCACAGATATCTGCAATAGACAGTAATTTTGTTTTTCTGAATTATATATATATTTTTTTGCGACTGTCAATGGTTGTCTGGAGTTATATTCTGCTCAAACAATACTTAATTATCTGGACTGTATATGTATCTATTGCTATTTAACTTATTTATTACAATACCTGTCAGAGAAAAAAAGTGTTGAAATAATAAAATAATAAGACTTCAGTAATATTGAATCCGCTGAATGATTTGAGGCATTGGATTAGAAATGACACTCGGCGTTGTAGAATAAATGTTACCTTGCTAGTTTTTATCTTTTTTTTTTAGGTCATCAGTTTTGAGATTTACGTTTCCGATTTCCAGGATATTGTTCGGTATAAGTATCCCACTGGCTTCTTTATTAATTTTCTTTTTACATATTGATTTATTTAATATTTTTTCCCATGTGCTGAGTAATAAAGTGTGCTGACTCGAGGCGACGAGGTGTCTAGAAAGCACCAAGTAAAGGTTAGTTTCACCGTGGGTCGATCTGGAACACATCTTGCTAAAAACAAGTTAGAAAATAAGTCATTTTTACGTTATTTCTTACTGCGACATGATGCAAACAAAGCCTAACTTGGTATAATGTTTACTTGACGCTTCATTGAGTTTTTACCTCTTATTATGGACACTATAGACAGGTAGATCGTTGTCCTTCAGTGCTGCGCGGTATAATAACTCTGTACCTTTCATTAATATTTCATCATTGACTACTGTTATACTCCGAGTTAATGGCATACCATACATACTCACGGCATTACTTAGTTTCTCTCGATAACTTTTTAGCAATTTGTTACTTTGTACCCTAATACTGCATGGATCCTGGTCTCGTATTGCTGTTATTTGTACCTGTTACCTGTACCACGGAACCACTGAACACCCTCATTATAATCCTCGCCTCCCTCCACCCTCCCCTCCCTTCCTCTGCCTCGATTACTACAGATTATCGTCCTTAGTATATCAACCTTCCAAGGTTGAGAGTTAAATAGCCTTTTTATTATTTTTTTTACTCCGTCACTGGTTTACTTAAGCTGTAGTTACTCTCTGTTTTCTGTACGACTTCACACTGGTTTTAAAGAAAGTATGAAAATGGTGCCATAATGCGAAGTTAATTTATGAGGAAACTTCTTTCATTTATTTTTATTTACAAGTAGCAGTATCATGAAGATCTTTTCAATTTTTTTTTTATAATTTTCACATTGAGTCATTGACCAGCTAATTGTGCGTACATGAAAGACCACTTTGTGAGGCGTCCCGATCGCTCTTCATGAAGGTTGTTTGGGAAGATTGGTTGTCTGCTACATTATTGGTATGATACTTAATTTTCTTGTATTGATTACGTCGCATCGTTTATTATTTACATAACTAGAGACGGATATTGAATTTTAAACGCATGAAAATTCGCTTGAGTTATAAGAAAAATATAATCAAGAAAAATAAGAATAATTTAGCAGTGTCCTATACCGTAGACACAATAAAAAAACATAGAAATGCAAATTTAATTCTTGACTAGGCCAGATTCAGGCAAAACAAAAGCAAGGTTGAATACTCGGAGGTTTGCTAACCAGAGTTTGGTGTCGTTTGTTTCATGTAAACAACAAGCACCAGTGACCAGCCAAAACAAGGACGCAGAGAATGCGTCAACACCATTGTCGTGACGGGTGTGTACTGCTGCCGCTGCCCCACCTCACCAAGCGTTATGAAAGCACCAATTAATTTTATTTCTCCCCACTGTAGTACTTTGGACATTAATATGTTATGACACTCTATCAAACGTCTTTGGCAAGCCATGATATACAATATCCAACGATTTATTGGAGTCATAAACAAACTTGATCATTGCCTCGGAGGACG
Organism: Cancer borealis; assembly: GCA_036785275.1. Lineage (NCBI taxonomy): Eukaryota > Metazoa > Arthropoda > Malacostraca > Decapoda > Cancridae > Cancer > Cancer borealis. Next base: position 6,419 of record JAXIVD010007185.1, read on the forward strand.
GGGCAGAGAAGGTACACAAGGGACGCAACCTCATGTACGAACACACACACACACACACACACACACACACACACACACACACACACACACACACACACACACACACACACACACACACACCTGGAATGATTGATGACCTTGACTTGATGCCGTAGTATTTATTCTGTACTGGAAGTTTCACAAATTTTTTCTAACTTTGTGCAGTTTGTTCCGTGTTTGGATTGACTTTGTAATCAAGTGACGTGACGAACCATCACACATTTTTTCTATAATCTTTAATGCTGTGTCAGTCAATTTGATATGTGGCGTTCTCTTTTGAGGTAAAATGAAGTTTTCTGCTAAACGTGTCCGCTACAGTGAGGCTCGGATACGAACGCTTGAAGTCCGCTTGTCAAAGTGCATCAGTGTAACGCTTACTTTTCATCGTTTTATTTCCTAATTTTCTCTGTACATTTTGCGAAGTGGTTTTGAGCAAATTTTACATCAATATCATTACTCTATCATTGTTCTCTAATACAACTGACATTCAACTCAATAACAGTCCGCAGATTATATCCAAATGTTCACCGTTGATTATAAGTATAAACATTACCAACCACGAAATGTTATGAGGAAAGGTTCAATTATACTTCACGGGTAAGAATATTATGTTATGAACTCCAAAAGATGCCTTAATAACCTCCACACGCGATGCATTTTATTTAGAGGAAGGAAGTCGTATTACTGTCAAATTAGTCCGTTGTGTGGAATGTTAAGGCGAGTTTAAGATACATTATTGAGGCGAGCTCAGTAGTTTGTGCTGACCGAGTGTAAGCAGCGGCGCCATTGAATGTAAATCCCATGGTATTCACTCTTAATCCCCGGTGAGAGAGAGAGAGAGAGAGAGAGAGAGAGAGAGAGAGAGAGAGAGAGAGAGAGAGAGAGAGAGAGAGAGAGAGAGAGAGAGAGAGAGAGAGAGAGAGAGAGAGAGAGAGAGAGAGAGAGAGAGAGAGAGAGAGAGAGAGATTTAAAAAGAATAACTCATTTTTATCTAGTTTCCTCCGTGACGTATCGGCAGCGTAAACAAATAAAAACAGCGTATTGAAAATGGAAGTGATGCAGCATAAAGAATTACTCTTGTGGTGGGGTTGGAGGGGGACGGAAGGGGACTTTTAGCTTTGGCTTTATGGAATGTTTTTTTTTTTTTGTTATTCTTTTAATGGATTGGGGGCGATAGCATTGTATTTGTATGCGGCGTGTTTGAAAGCCTCTGTGCGGGAGTTATCGCGGGCAGGTGAAGGGAACTTGACTGGCACACCTGAGCTTAGCGGGACCGCGGGAAAGGGTTAGTGGAAGATAGCACGGTATTGTGTTTTGTTATGTATTCATTATTTGTATGTATTATTATTTGCCGCACTGGGTTATGTATATTTGTTTCAGTGGGTTGTGTTGGGTAGTATGTGGGGAAAGGATGGGGTGTAGTGGTATATATATATATATATATATATATATATATATATATATATATATATATATATATGTATATATATATATATATATATATATATATATATATATATATATATATATATATATATATATATATATATATACATATATATATACCGCATTTCATATGTTGCATCATATTACACTAGCAAGCCCTTAATGTATTCGCATACATGGTACATTAATTATATATGCTTATGCAGACAGGAATGTCCAAGAGTAATATTTTGTCTCGCATCGTTCACTCAATATACATTGGTCAATATTGACATCGTGACGTAAATTTGGTGTTTGACATCCTGGCAGGTGTTGATGCACACCAACTCACCGAGGCACGCAGGCGGCCTTCACATTGTTGTATTACTCACCTATTGTTATCATAATTGTTATTATTATTATTAGTATTACTATTAGTATCATTTATACATTATAAGTAATAATTTAAAATATTAATAATTCATGCAACTGCTTGAGAAAATATTCAAACTTGGTCATACTTAGATATTTTATTGTTGCTGCTGACTAACACCTCGAGTCTTGACTTGTGCAGAGCATGACAATATACTACTAACTGTATAGATAGGATACATCGTAGTACTTCAATACATTGGTTGAAAAAATATGTACTACAATACATATCAAAGAAATAGGAGCGAGTATAAATGAAAAAAGGTGTGTAGAAATATTTATACAACAACTTCGTATGGCATTGATCTATTACAACGAATTTTAATACAACTTGTGCAGCGTGAAGATTCATTTACGTTCGTATCAATTTGGTTTCACAGCGACACCCTTTAGTTTCATGATATCGCAGAACGGAACTGAGAGCAGCGAGAATAAGGAACCTGAAACATAGGGTTGTCATGACGTATCGAAACTCCAGGTCGTGTGTTTCTAAGCTTCGGGGATCGTGTGTTTACTTTCCGCTCCTACAAAGTGACATACCCTCGGCTTACCCCCGTACCTCATTACAGCTAGGTGAGCAAGGATTACAGCGGCAAACACATTACGTCTTAACCAGACCCAAGATTCGAACCCAGGATATCTTGGTTGTGATCCGAGTGCACTACCACTACTCCATCTGGCTGCTAATGATGATAATAGTAATAATAATAATAACAATAGTAATAATAATAATAATAATAATAATAATAATAATAATAATAATAATAATGATAATAATAATGATGTATCAACACCACAACCATATCGTTGCGGCGTCCACTAAAGGCAAGCCAACTGCCAAGCATCAAACACCCCCTCTTAAACACACACACACACACACACACACACACACACACACACACACACACACACACACACACACACACACACACACACACACACATTCAATACCTCTCCTATCAATCAATCCCTTTAATATTCAATGAGCAGATGGCCACGCGGACCCTCACTTACGTTGAGGTGTGGGTGCATACACGCCCCCTTCCCCTCCCCTCACCCCAACACCCTCACCTCCCTCCGCCATCCCATCCTCCAATTTCCTCCTCTTTCTAGTTATGCTATATATTTGATTCTCTCTCTCTCTCTCTCTCTCTCTCTCTCTCTCTCTCTCTCTCTCTCTCTCTCTCTCTCTCTCTCTCTCTCTCTCTCTCTCTCTCTCTCTCTCTCTCTCTCTCTCTCATCAGCTGCATTATCTTCTTTTCCTTACACCTTTTCTCCCTCTTTCATAATTTTCTGTCTATTCCCCTCCTTCCTCTTCCATTTCCGCTGTTCCTCGTCCCTCGTATATGCTTCCTTTGCCTCTCTTTCTCCCTCATTTCCCCTTCTACTTTCATCTTCCTGCTCCTTCTCCTGTTTCTCTTTCCCTCTCCTGTTTTCATCTCTCTTACTCCATTCTTTCCGCTTCCTCGCTGCCTTGTTCCTTCTCTCTCCCTCCCTCCCCCTTCCCTTTTTATCTCTTTTCCCCTTCTCTCTATACTCTTTTCTTTACTCCAGTTACTTTCTCTTATCTTCCCTTACTTCTCCTCTACGGTTGCATTCTCTCTTACTACTCTCTTTCCACCCTTCTTTCCTTCCTCCACATTGAGGGAATTCTGCGTAATGCAAGATTAATTAAGTGAGTTATTCAATTTCCTTGGAGCTCGTGTTACCTGGCGCACCTTTTGTGTGTGGGAAAACTGTGCTCAGGTGTGGCACGGTGGGAAGGGAGGAACAGGTGTGCTTCTGTTACATTCCTACCCCTCACCCTAACACACTCACACACACACACATACACGTACACGCACACGCACACACAGGCATACATACAATACCCACACACACACTCCTGCATGACCCATGAAAGAGAATGGGAAGTGATATAGAGTGAGGGGGAGGAGGGGTCGTATTGAGTAAAGGGAGGCGTGGGTAGGGAGGTGTGTAGTAGTGCCTAGTTTTATTTTGCACAGACTGACCTGTATTTGTGGTGTTGTAAAGCTGTCAAGAGAACGTTTTTTTTCCCCTTATTCCAGCCACGATAGTAGATAAAATGCTTGGTAAATAGTAGGAGAGAGAAGTAGGTTGGGTAGTATGTGAATGTTGAAGGTAATGGGTCTACCTGTCTAGCCTGATTATGCTGATAGGTTGAGTGGTAGATCATACCTTCATTATCATGTGCAATACGTGCGTAATTGACTTCACGGATGCTGGCGGAAAAAAAAAAAAACTTGTCCAACTGAACTGTGGAAAAAAAGAGTAAACAATAAAAAAAATAAAGCCATGTTTTGTGAACGTAATTATCTGCAAAGTTTTAATGCGGCCGTGACATACGTGCACTAAATTACGTGCACTGAAACATTGCTCCATTTGGTGGTTGTGGTAGTAGTGGTAGTGGTGGTGGTGGTGGTGGTGGTGACTTTGTTATATACAAGGCCATGTACCCAACCGGCTGTATGTGATGGTGCTTTTAGTGGAGTGGTTAGTGTTGTTTTTATCCTGGGTTCGATTCCCGAGGTGAGAGTTGAGAGTTTAAAAGCTATTATATCCTTCCTTTTCGATTAATTTGTCGCCGGTACAGTGGTGGTGGTGGTGGTGGTGGTGGTGGTGGTGGTGGTGGTGGCTGCGTAATACAATACATCTTATTTCTGGAAGTTTTCTTTATTTTTTTCTTTAATGTTGTACTGTACGAGTAGCAAGAGGAGACGGAGGGTGGTGATGGTGGTGGTGGTTGTGGTGGTGGTGGTGGTGGTGGTGGGAGGGGGAGGAGGCAGGGCTGCAGTAGGGTGTGTGGAGGGCGGCAGTAGTGTTGGCGGCGACGAGGGAGGCGACACAATGGGGCTGGTGGCGGCCATTGTTCATGTGGTGGTGGGGTTGTGGGCATCATGGTCATGGCTGTGCATGGGCTGAGTGTGTGTGTATGTACGTATGCGACACCTTTGAGTTTTCAGCTGATTGGTTAACTCATTTTTGGTCTCCTGGTGTGTGTTTCTGATGTGCAGTGTTGTAGTGATGTGTTAATACTGCAGCGCCACCCTCACTCTCACGCTGCTGAGGCCACGAAAGGGAATTTTATCCTGAATTATACGTATCTTTCTCAATTGTTTTTTTAGTAATGTCGCTCGGTATCCTCGACCCTACGCGGGGTGCGTCGGGGATATATTAAACTGTTTGTCTTTGTCTTTGTCTTTGTGTATATATATTGTCCTTGTTCTCCTTGTCCCCACCCGCTGTTCACTTGTTCGACGCCTCGCTGGTGCTGCTGCTGCTGCTGCTGCAGGAATGGAATGGCACCCGTTGTTACTGCAATGTGTTTCCTCTATAACACACACACATATATATATATATATATATATATATATATATATATATATATATATATATATATATATATATACACACACACACACACACACACACACACACACACACACACACACACACACACACACACACACACACACACACACACAGAAAGAAAAAAAATGGAGAGAGAGAAACATAGACCGAAAAAAAAGTGAGAAAAGTAAATAATCCTTTACGTCATTAATGTTGGTATAATGTACCTTCCCGTCCCTTCCCTGCAACACAATGTACCTTCCCGTCCCTTCCCTACAACACAATGTACCTTCCCGTCCCTTCCCTGCAACACAATGTACCTTCCCGTCCCTTCCCTGCAACACAATGTACCTTCCCGTCCCTTCCCTGCAACACAATGCCCCTACGAGCAGGCTGGTACTCGAGGCAGCCTGAGGGAAGGTGACTGAATGGGGCGAATCGTTTAATATGAAGGACTATGCCACGCCCTTTTTCCAGTCCCCTTTGCCATCCTGCTAATTTATTTAACCTATATTTCATTATTTTATTTATCTATCATATATTCTTTTTTTGTTTTAATTGGAGGTCGTTGGGAGAATGAAGAATTGCTAACATTTGGAAAGCCTTCATAGTTTGCCTCTGTGCTTAGTTCCAGGTGGACTAGGATTGTTATTTTTTTGTTGGTGTATTTTGGTCATTATGAAAAAAATGCAAGTTTGGTATATGGTGCTTTTCATGCTGAGGCACCGCCACCACCACTACTATTACTACTACTACTATTACTACTACTTCCATTAATACTACTACTACTACTACTACTACTAATAATAATAATAATGATAACAATAGTAATAATAATAATAATAATAATAGTAATAATGATAACTAATAATAATAATAATAATAATAATAATAATAATAATAATAATAATAATGATAATAATAATGATAATAATAATAATAATAATAATAATAATAATAGTAATAATAATAATAATGATAATAATGATAATAATAATGATAATAATAATAGTAATAATAATAATAATGATAATGATAATAATAATAATAATAATAATAATGCCATTATCATTATCATCATTGCTGAAGGTGTGACAGGACACCTTCATTATTTTAATTTAATTACTGCACATTTATTTATTCGACGCAGTGTATTTTGTATATTGCACTTGTTGGTAGTAATAATAATGACTCAAACATCTATATCATTATTTCATCACCAAGAACGTGGGAAACCAAAAAGAAGTCCACAATACTTGTAATTTCTCCTTCCTGCTTTCCTACCAATTAATCATCCTTCTCCCCTCACTATATCCTCATAATTTATCTCATTCTTTCTTATTTTTCTCCCCTCATTGTCTCATATTCCATTTTCATAATCCTTTTATATATCTCTTCCATTTCATCATTATTTCTCTACTCCTTTTATCCTCCTCTTCTTCCTCCTCTTTCTACTCCTCTTTATCCTTCTCCTCTTAAAATTTTCCGTGGCCTTGACAATATTAGCATAAACGACTATGTAACTACCGATCTCACAATCACCACTCACACCAATGGCTTCAAGATCACTGGTAAGCATTTTAGATCGAATGAAGCAAAACATTTCTTCTTGAATAAATTTCTTCTTATGTATTCTTTTGTACTCCTCTTCCTCCTCCTATTTTTCTACCTGCTGTAGGCTTTCTCTCAGTACAGCGCTGTTTTCGAGCCTGACAGTAACTCTGATTTCTCCTACCTCGGTCCCGGATAAACAAAGAAAAGTTCGGGTGTATACGGCTGGATACGGATGATTTCGGATTACCACGGTCAGTTAGTCCCCTTCAAAGGCCGATTAAGTCAACTCTCTTTCTTTTTCTATTGTTCCATTGTGTGTACCTCTATGTGTGTGTGTGTGTGTGTGTGTGTGTGTGTGTGTGTGTGTGTGTGTGTGTGTGTGTGTGTGTGTGTGTGTGTGTGTTTGTGTTTGTGTTTGTGTCTCAGTCTTGTCTGTTTGTGTGCATCTTTCTGAGTCCTTCTCTGTGTCGATGTTTATTTTCTTCTAATATCTCTCTCTCTCTCTCTCTCTCTCTCTCTCTCTCTCTCTCTCTCTCTCTCTCTCTCTCTCTCTCTCTCTCTCTCTCTCTCTCTCTCTCTCTCTCTCTCTCTCTCTCTCTCTCTCTCTCTCTCTCCCCCCACCCCCCCCTGCTTTCCTAGGTGTTGCTATGACGGCTGGTTAGGGGAAGGGGCAAGGGCAGTGTTACGTGATGTGATTGCTTGTCTCCCGGGAACACAAATTGCTGTTGTTTTCTCTATGTTATTGTATTGAATTCTGTGAAGGAGGAATGTGAGGTCATGTGATACGTGTCGTTGCGTAGATTACGTTATATAAGTCTCTTAGTGTTTCGTTAATATTTTAAGAGGATGAAGAAGCATTATTGGAAGAGACATTTTTACTCTCTATGTATGTATATTTTTCTTTAGATTCTAGATAATATATGTCTGTGTGATGGTTTATTTATTTGTTTGTGTAATGCAATACTGTGGAAGGATATTATTTTTGTGGTATTTTTTGTATTTTTCTGGGTTTACTGTCTGTCTGTCTGTCTCTGTCTGTCTCTGTCTGTCTATGCCTGTCTCTCTCTGTCTGACTGTCTTTCTCTACAGACATATTGTTAGCGTATTTATGGTGTTAATCGGCTTTGTTTATTCATCTATTTTTTCATCTATCTATCTATCTATATGTATCTATTTAAATGTCTATCTATCTGTTTATCTGTATCTATCTATATTTCTATTTATCTATCTACCTATCTATCCCTATATCTATCTCTATCTATCTATCTATTCACCATCTGTCGGTCTGTCTGTCTATCAATATCATATTATTGTAACTCGTGTCAGATTTATATGAAAAAAGTTGTGACATAGTGCGCCTTGCGTTTTTTATGAAGTCAAAGGTTCAAATTTTAAAAGTGCACACCGTTGACTTCAATATTTCACCAAGTTTACATTATGAAGGCAAAGAGAACGGGGGGGAAAAAGTATTGTATTCTCCGGAAACTTATATAATTTGAATGATCTTTTGTTATTTTTATTTTTTTCATTCAGATTTGTTTTTCTTTCGGGGAAGTAATCGTAACAGTCGCTCACACATACACACACGCACACGCACACGCACACACACACACACGCACACACACACACACGCACAACCAAAAAAATATTTGCCAACACTAAATCACATAGTCCACCTTCACCCACACACTCATAGAACGACGCACAAGCAATTCATACACATACATACATAGACACATACATACATACACACATACATACAGGCAAGGGCAGGCAGAAAAAGAGACATATACAATATCGTCCACATCTACAAATGCATTCACACACGCACAGGGAAACATGAAGTAGTTGGACACACACACACACACACACACACACACACACACACACACACACACACACACACACACACACACACACACACACACACACACACCGTCAGAGAAAGATAGACGCACATATATACATGCATATATCCAATACATTCTGCCCCTCCACACACCACAGACACACACAAGCACACACAAGGGCAGGCAGAAAAATAGATAGATATACAGATAGACAGACCAACAGGCAGCGGCGGATCCCCTGCCAGCCAACACTTCAAGGTTGGTGAAACGTCGCAAATATTTCAAAGTGGTTTTCCTACACAATGCTTTCCCTCCTTCCCTCCCCCCTTCCTACCCCCCAGCACGCTTCCTCCTCCCCTCACCCCTTCTCCTTCTACCCTGCTGTTTGGTGTTCTCCCTTCCTTCCCTCTTACTCTATCCTCTCCCTCTCTCTCTCTCCTTCCTTCCTCTCATTTTCTCTTCCTATCTCAGTCTCCTTTTAGTAATGTACGACACAGAAATAATCTTGTAACTTCATATGCAAATTTTACTCTCATTCCCCCTTACCCCCCCCCCCCTCCCACTGACCTGCAAGAACATGTCTGCCACTCACACACACACACACACACACACACACACACACACACACACACACACACACACACACACACACACACACACACACACACACACACACACACACAGTGATAAAAAATGGAAGCAAAGACTGAGGGTGACAAAGAGGGACACTGGTTGTTAATAAATAAAAGAGAGGACAGTAGGAAAGTCTACAGAAAGGGAGGAACAGTAAGGAATGGGTGAAAAAAAAAGTGTTATAAAGACGAGGAGGTGAGATGAGACAGGTGGGAATGCAGAGGAAAGGACGAATAAACCTTACTAGGAGGAGGGAGACGAATAGAAGAAAAAAGACGATACATGTGGTGTCTCCTCCAGATTGCAATTTGCTTAATGTTATATACTATTAATTAAGGGATGAATACTGATGTCAAAGATTAATGTTATCTAGGTAATTAGTGAGATGATTATGTTAACACGATGATGTAATAGTTTTGAATGTGTTAATAAAATAATCTGCAGTAAATTCTATATATTTCTTGTCATTTAAATCTTAATCTGAAGAGTCTTGCAAACGGAGATTATTTTGTTGATATTTTAGAGTTGTGAAACAGCCGTATGTCAGCGTGTAAACAGTGTCATAATGTTGCTTCTGAAATAGACTTGTGTAACAGTAATGACTTTGATGCAAAACTTCTTATTGTCTTGGAAAATAGATAATCGACAAACTTTGCTACTTAATATCCACCGGAAAGTGTAACGAGGCTGTGGGAATGAAGAGCCAAGTCCACGCAGCTGATCCTTGTGGGTGGACGAGGCAGTAGTAGTGGGATGGTTTGCTGGCTACGTATTAAGTGTAACCAAACGTACAAGGCATTCTATCTTGTCTTTTCAAGCTCGTGATTCAAGGAGGTGAATGTTCTGTTTATTTTTGCTCGCGTGTGTGGTGTTGCAGTGCAGGGTTGTAGTTACGAGCTTGTTTCACTCCTTAATGAAATCGTCCCTGAAGAAATATTTCGTAGAGTTTAATTGCATCAGTCTACATTCGAGTGCCTTGCCATAACTTTCTCGAGCGGAGTAAAACTAAATGAAAATAGCTTTATTTCTCCAGCATTTGGGAATCTTTTTAGAATTTAGAGTATACCTTTTGCTTTTCCCCTTAGCTGCGTGTTCCCCAAGAGAGCTGGGTTATTTCTGTCAACATTTGTTTGTGAAACTTCTCGAATGCAGAGTGATCAGCTTCTCTCTATGCTAAACGGTTCCTAATTTTTTGAAGGCAATCGAACCCAATTTGTATCAACGTATTGCTGGCGTGTTGTTATCAAACTGCTCTAAAGACGAACATATTCTCCTTTGTTAAGGAATAAAGTTAATATATGTTACCTGTGACTGTCCCAACATGAATGGAGAGAGAGAGAGAGAGAGAGAGAGAGAGAGAGAGAGAGGAGAGAGAGAGAGAGAGAGAGAGAGAGAGAGAGAGAGAGAGAGAGAGAGAAGAGAGATCAAAGCGGGCTGTAAATAGGGAGCTTCACGGACAATTACATCTAATTAATTTTTATCAATTGTGTAAACTCACTCTGCACGCATGTATGTACGTCCCTTCATACAGATCGACGTGCTATCGGTATTCTCGTGTGTTTTCAAATCGTTGTGTGTGTATTGATTCTTTACCGAGTTACTCTATATTGGTAAAGAATAATGTTTGTCAATGGTATAACGTGAAATATATCTTGTATTTTCCTCATTTTTCATCTTAATTGAGAAAAAGAAAGTCTTCAGTCTTTTGTTTCTTTCTGAAAATAATAGTTATTCTTTTACTTGTATTTCTTCATTTCTCAGTGCAATTTTTGTTTTGTTTTCTCTCTCTCTCTCTCTCTCTCTCTCTCTCTCTCTCTCTCTCTCTCTCTCTCTCTCTCTCTCTCTCTCTCTCTTCTCTCTCTCTCTTCTCTCTCTCTCTCTCTCTCTACACTTGATACTTACCTACATACTTTCTCTTTCTTTTTGATGATTAATTCTACTTTTTTTGCATTGCGGCATTATTTTCCTTTGTATCGTTATGATTCATTTACACACTGAAGAAAAAAAATTGTTTCTTTGCGTTATTTTTTTTTGTGATTTTCGTTTCATTTTGGTTTCTAATGGCCGTTTGGCTTGTTTGTTTTGGATGTACAATTTTTTTCATATATTTTTTTGTGCCTTTAGTTTTTTTTCGTTGTGTTGTGTTGTCTTGTGTCGTGTTCGTGTCATGTTCTCGCGACTATACTGTTTTTTTTTGTTTCGTCCTTGTCGTCCTTGTTTTCGTGCTGCTTCTCTCCACATGTAACTTTTCTTTTCTCTTCTGTTTTCTCTCTTTCTCTCTTTCTCTCTTCCCTTTCTCACTGCGTTCCTATTGTTCTGTCTTTGGAACACGCCTCTCTCGCTTCACTTGTTTGTTTAACCTTGGGATCTGATTGGCTGGAACAGATGCCGGGTCTTGTGATTGGTTCTTTTATTGTATTATTTGTGGTCACACTTTGAGAGGAGGAGGAGGAGGAGAGGAGGAGGAGGAGGAGGAGGAGAGGAGAAGGAGGAGGAGGGGGAAGAAGGGGCTCGAGAAAGATGAGAATCCGACAAGAATAGGAAGATGGAGGAGCGGATTAAATAAAGAGATGTGTGAGAGGAGGTGGACAGATGCACGGAGACAGGCAAAGGTGTAGGAGGAGGAGGAGGAGGAGGAGGAGGAAGAGGAGGAGGAGGAGAAGTAGGAGATGAGTGTGAAGATGCACGATTTGAGGAGGTATAACAAAGTGAGTGAGAGTTGTAGGGAGAATAGGAGAGGTGTATAAGAGGTTTAAGTGGTAGTGGAGAGGTGTAGGTAGCAGGGGGAGGAGGTGTTAAATGGTTGGTGAGGGTGTTTGCACGGTAGAGGTGAGGCGTTGGGGGAGGAGATGAAAAATAAAACAAGAGAGAGTTTCCAAGGTAGTGAAGTAGCATAGAGAAGATTGTGTTGTAGGAGGAAGGAGTGGGCATCATCAGTTACCACTCAAGTACGTGTATCAGATGGCTAGCTTGTCTGTCCCTGTTACTTGTGTTTCCTTGTGCCTCTGCTAGTCATGTGTAGGTGAAGAGAGGAGTGGTGGGAGGAAGGAAGAGTGTATCGGTTGTGGGTGTGTCGTCAGGGGGTCGTCGGGTAGAGGTGGAGTGATGTGATGAGAAAGTTTGCTGTGACACACTTAACTCTGATACACGAACAGAGGATCGATGAGAGAGAGAGAGAGAGAGAGAGAGAGAGAGAGAGAGAGAGAGAGAGAGAGAGAGAGAGAGAGAGGAGAGAGAGAGAGAGAGAGAGAGAGAGAGAGAGAGAGAGAGAGAGAGAGAGAGAGAGAGAGAGAGAGAGAGAGAGAGAGAGAGAGAGAGAGAGAGAGAGAGAGAGAGAGAGAGAAAAAAAAAGGAGAGACAGACTTCACTTGTTTTATTCTTAGAGGCCTGTGTTTTATCATCCCCTCTTACCACCCTTTCTTCATCCCTTTTCACACCACCCTTCCCCACCCTCCCTTCCCTTCTCCCTCACCCTAACCATCACCAAATCACCACATGACTTGTAACCTTTCCTCTGTGACCTCGAACACTTGGTCCATCTTGTCGAGCCTCCACACCCCTGTCTTGCCTGAGTTCATCTATTTACCTAATAATAAGCTCCACCTTCGCCTCCCCTAAGGTAAGGTCTGAGTTGAACACCTGTTACGAGGTCGAAGGATTCCACGCCTCGCCTCAATCCTGTCGCACTGGGATTGTACTTTGTGTGTAGTTCTCGTGTCCCTCGTGCAGCCTCGTCCCTCATCCGTCGTCTGGTAAGTGTTATTCTCGCTTTTAATTTTGTTTTATTTCTGTCTTCTATATTTGCTTTATTTAATGTATTTTTTTTATATATATATTTCCATGGCTTGTGATTTGGTTTTTCGTGGCCATCACATAAACACATAATTTATCAAAACAACAAAATATTCTCCATTATCCTCATTTCCATCATCATCATCATCATCATCATCATCATGGCTGGAATGTTGAGTCTTAATTAGCAAGTAATGTGCCACGCTGGGAGGTAAGGGGGGAAGGGGGTTGGGGAGGGGATACCAGAGGAGAGGAAGGAATGTGGGATAGATGGAAAGGAAGAGAGGATCGTAGAAGGGAAGGAGAGAAAGGATGGGGAAGGATGAAGATAGGTTGGCTGAGAATTAGGTTAGTGAAAGAAAGAGAGAGAGAGAGAGAGAGAGAGAGAGAGAGAGAGAGAGAGAGAGAGAGAGAGAGAGAGAGAGAGAGAGAGAGAGAGAGAGAGAGAGAGAGAGAGAGAGAGAGAGAGAGAGAGAGAGAGAGAG
>JAXIVD010007186.1:7500-17500 GCA_036785275.1 Cancer borealis
ATGCTACTGATATACAAAGAAAAAGAAAAATATTAAAGCTACCCATATAAGTAGTTTTGGTGATGATATGATGTTAACCAAATACCATTATAAACGTACCTTAAACTAAACAAATAACAGGACATTAAAAGTAATATAAACAATATAAACGTTAAAAAAAAACACTAAAAACACGTAATAAAAAAATGTAATATGCACCATAATCTGAAAAAAACAATAACGTTAAAAAGTCATAAAATATAATGATAAAAGTATAAAAAAACACATTATCTACCAAAAAATACTTATACATGCTAAAAAGAAAAATTACTTAACATGTAGTAGTAGTAGTAGTAGTAGGAGTAGGAGTAGGAGTAGGAGTAGGAGTAGTAGTAGTAGTAGTAATAGTAGTAGTAATAGTAATAGTAATAGTAATAGTAATAGTAATAGTAGTAGTAGTAGTAGTAGTAGTAGTAGTAGTAGTAGTAGTAGTAGTTGTATGATTTTTTATTATTATTATTATTATATTTATTTCATCTAATTTAATCGTGTCATTATTATTATTTTATATGAGAGTTGCGAACTCAAGGCAAAACAGCTGCTACCAGAAGGGCGCAATGACTTCTTTAGAATAACGTGCATGACCTTGAGAGAGAGAGAGAGAGAGAGAGAGAGAGAGAGAGAGAGAGAGAGAGAGAGAGAGAGAGAGAGAGAGAGAGAGAGAGAGAGAGAGAGAACAAAACATCAAAGGAAATAAGAACGCAAAAGAGGAAGTAATAACGGGAAAAAGAAGGAAATAAAATAAGGACACGGACGGAGGAAAAAAAATGAAAGAAATTTATAGGATTTCACGTAACCTTGAACTGCAAAATTTATTATTATTATTATTATTATTATTATTATTATTATTATTACTATTATTATTATTATTATCATCATTACTATCATTATTATTTGTACTGTTAAAGAAAGAGGACCAAATAAAAGAGAGCAAGAGACAGAAAGAAAGAAAAAAAAACAGAAAAAGAGAGAGTAATAAAAACAAATGAGAAAGAGAGGAAGGGAGGGAAGGAGGGAGAGGTAGGATGAGGAGGGAGGGAGAGGGAGGGAGTAGAAGTCAGCCTTGCCATCCCTGTAATCTCATCCCGGTGTTGTGTCGCGGAAGTGGGTTGGAGGGCAAACATTACCTGTAGCGTCCTTGGGATTCCGGGACCAGATTGGGTGACTTCGCCTGATTCTACCTTGCCGAGTGAGGGCGCGTTCAGCCAAGCAGTGGGACGGCTCATGTTACGACAGGGAGGGAATGCAACAAGTGTCCTTAAAGAGTAGGACAAGACAGCAAGATCGCACCACTAGCCTACTTCCTACCAACCTAAATATTCGCTTTGCTTCCGAGTTAAATTGATCGCAAAGTAAAGTGATAGTTTATTAATTCCCATCGTTGTCTTCCGATAGGTGGCAGCTGTAGCGCCAAAACCACCACCACCACCACCACTACCATC
Source organism: Cancer borealis (assembly GCA_036785275.1). Taxonomy (NCBI): domain Eukaryota; kingdom Metazoa; phylum Arthropoda; class Malacostraca; order Decapoda; family Cancridae; genus Cancer; species Cancer borealis. The sequence goes on from JAXIVD010007186.1 coordinate 8,982, forward strand.
TGTTCGAATACTTGCCTACCACAAATAACTCATGTTTTTTATTCCTTTTTTTTTTTTATAACTATGACGTGGTTTTGTACCAGTATTAATTTTATCTCTATTTTGTTAACGTGCGATTTATGTTACATTGTGTTTTTGCTTCTTATAAGACGCGCCTCGTAAATGAAGGTGTTTCGCGGCCTTTGTATTCCTCTCAATAGTCCGGTAGAAAAAGGAAAGAGAAGGTGTGAATATACATTTCCCAGGTATTACTTTCAAATCATGAGGCTTACAAAGAGGGAAATGGAATTACAAACAGGCGAGACAGCCGCGGCCTTCCTCGCACCAGAGTCGCGGGCGGAAAACTGTTCCGCGCCAGGTGTGAGGGGAAGGAAACTATAAATACTTCCCAAACATGAACAAAATGGTTTATGTTGTTTTTGTTTCCACTTTTGTTATTCCTCTTAAGCTTGCCATAGTGAGAGGATGTGTGTGTGTGTGTGTGTGTGTGTGTGTGTGTGTGTGTGTGTGTGTGTGTGTGTGTGTGTGTGTGTGTGTGTGTGTGTGTGTGTGCGCGCGCGCGCGTCATAAGTATTGTATTACAGAGTCATTATTTGTTTTTGTCATCATTAATGTATCATGTCTCGCAATCATTATTTCAATTTTCCTTCTTAACAGTCCTCTCAAGTTCACAATAATGGGAGAAATTATATTATCTTTTGTTTCATGAATATTATCAAGTTTTCCTTCTTTCTTTTCATTTAGTTTTTTTATTAGTAGAAATGATTCGTGTATCTCTCTCCCGTCGCTGTCATATTTGCCATTTTTTAACGATCCTGAGAATACCCAAACGATGCCAATCTACTTATAGTCTTACCCATACCCTCGTGCACCCCTCTCTCTACGCCCACGCTCCTCCTTTTCACCACCACCCTCTCACCACCCCTTTGTGCTCCCTCCCAATCACCAGGTGGGTTCAGGTGTCCCCTAGGAAGCACCTTGGCACCCTTTCCTCTCCTCTAAGGGTAACACTTGCCTTTCACCTTCTACTACTGATAACTCTCTCTTCTTTGTACTTTATTTTGCTTACTGTTACGAGATAAATTGTGAGTCAGTTGGAATCGTGTGAGTTTGTATCATATAATGCTTCCTCATAACCTACAGAACCATTTTATTTATCATCATCGTCATCATTATCATTATCATTATCGCTGTAGTAATTATATCAGCTATTGTCGTCCTGTGTCTATTTTCGTATAATGTATATGCATGGCATGCACTGCCAGACCCAAGGAGGCGTGAACTGAGAGGATGCAATGCCAGGTTAATCACACTCAGTTTTAGAATAGGAAGCACTACCACACCAACACACACAACACAATACAACACAATACTCCTCTTAATATACAACCCATACATCAGAGCCTAATCATACCCTCTCCCAAGCACACAATACAATAGCTTCACCAGGTCACCGTCGCACCAGCACGCCACGCAGTCCTTCCACATGCACAACTATCTATCACGAAATTAGGTTAGGTAAACGTAGGATTTCACCTTCCTTTGTCAGCCTCAACCCATGGCATGCAGCTACGGATTCCTGTTTCATTAGGATTATAAATAACTATAAGCATTGAAGGAGATTTACAGGCGATTTTTAGATGGTGAAATAGTTAATATAGGGGGTTCTGATTCTCCTGAGAGTATTCTCGGTTATGAATAAACATCAGTGTTGTTCTTGCACTGCTTTTATCTTTTGTGCACATTACGTGAAATTATGCAAACCAGAGAGAGAGAGAGAGAGAGAGAGCTAGCTAAGTATTGCAGATGAGAGGCCAGGGTAATGGGGCAGCGTTGAACCCTTACTGTTGTTATCGTGCAGCATCAAGCCACACAAGGCCCATCAGAGGCTGCCTACCACCGCCGCCCTCCATCCAGCCACGCCATTCATTCTCATAGAAGCTGGCCGCTCCTCCCTTAGACTCCACAAAGCCCAGTACTCCACCACACACTGCTAGCCAATGATAGGACCTTCTTCTCTCATTCTCTCTTTTTTTTTTCTCTCTCTCTCTCTCTCTCTCTCTCTCTTTCGCTTTCTCTCTTCCTCTTTTTCTCATATCAGCTTTGACTACCTTATTTTTTTCTGTGTGTGTCAACACTTTTTCGTCGACCTTTTTCATCATTTTCTTTCATTCTGACCTTTCGCTATTTCACTCTCGCACGGCATCTATATTTCCATCATCCAAATCCATATTCATTTTTCCCCTGAATGTTTGCGTGCATGTGAACCGGATTCATTTTATAACGACGAATGAAAACGACACTTTCTGACCTTCTTTTTTTTCTCAATGGGGAAATATTAGACTATAGTGGTTTTGTAGATTTTTTGTACCTGGTCTTGCGTTATATTAGTGCATTGGGGGAGGAAGGCGAAGGTTAAAGTTACAGGATAAACAGGGAAAGAAGAGAAGAACAAGAAGGAATATATACGACAACTCAAAATGTGGAACCAGTCAGTGTTACTTCTTGTTTTCTGGACCAAGATAACGTTCTCTGTGTCTTTGTTACTGCTCCGCCGAATTGTGTGTCTTCATCAGCGTTCAATACCGAGCTGGCCTTTGTGAGCTGCAGGAACACTCGGCCGCTCTGATTATCGCCAAGGGAGAGGAGAGCTGAGGGAAGGCAGACGAGGAAGTGGTGGGCATATTGGGCTTGGTCATAATCTCTTCCTCGTCGTGTATATCATCCACATGTTCTTAGCGTTCTCGTCCTCGTCCTCGTCCTACTCCTGTTTCTCTTTCTTCCTCTCCTATTCCTCATTTATTCTTAGATTTCTTGTGTCATGAATTTATAGAAGGAGGAAGAGTGGGTGGTTTTAATCAATGAATCTTAACTCATTCCCCGAAATCCTGCTGAAATGTAGTCTCCGCCTCTCTCCCCTTACCGCCCACCCATCCCCATCTGCCTTCCATGTTCCTGCTAATAACACACTCGCCTTGGTGGCCGCAAGTGGATGTTCAATACTTCACAAGAGATACATTGCAAGGACGTTTAGGTTATGGGCAGCATACACGAAGGGAAACACATTTACACACGGGGATGAACGCAAAATCTATGTACTTTTTAGCATGCCTACACACACTTTCAAACACACACACACACACACACACACACACACACACACACACACACACACACACACACACACACAGACACACACACACACACACACACACACACACACACACACACACACACACACACACACACACACACACACACACACACACACACACACACACTTGTTCTCGCGTAAACAGAAGTCATATTAATTTACATATTAGTTGTTTGTTGATACACTTGGTAGTCTGTAATCCTTGGAATGGCCGTTGGAGGTAGGAATGGGAATGGGGTGTTGGGGGGGGAGGGGGGAGAAAGAGGCCATATAAGAGCTGCGAGGCCAATTGGCTGCCTCGGTCTCGATGTTGTGATTTGATTGTTAGAAATTACTGAATCCCTCGCGTAAGAGACCAATCAGGGAGGAGAACACACGCGCACACACACACACACACACACACACACACACACACACACACATACACACACACACACACACACACACACACACACACACACACACACACATTATAATCCGTACGCAACTTCCTCGAACTTGAAAAAATAGGAACATTTTGGTGGAATTACAGATTCATTATATTCATGTAAGAAGAGAAGAGGAAGATGGGAATGGAGGAGGAGGAATTGGAGGAGGAGGAATTGGAAGAGGAGGAGGAGGAGGAGGAGGAGGAGGAGGAGGAGGAGGAGGAGGAGGAGGAGGAGGAGGAGGAGGAGGAGGAGGAGGAGAAGGAGAAATTGGAAGAGAAAGAGGAAGAGGAAGAGCAGGAGTGACAGCATTTTTTTTGTTTCTCTCTCTCTCTCTCTCTCTCTCTCTCTCTCTCTCTCTCTCTCTCTCTCTCTCTCTCTCTCTCTCTCTCTCTCTCTCTCTCTTTCGTCAAATCCTGGCCGATGAAATGTTTACTCTACGTGATTGTGTCAAGACTCTGCTGGATAGACGACGGAGGGAGAAGGAAAAAATAAATAAATAAAAGTAATACAGAATTGAAATACTTAAAACTATTTGATCTGGAAAATCGGAAAAATGTTGTGGCGCAATAAAATGAGAAACTGATAACAGATGAGATGAAGAAGGAGGAGAAGGAGGAGGAGGAGGAGATAGTGAAGGAAGAGGAAGAAATACAAGAGGAGAATGAGGAGGAACAGGGAATGATAAAAAAAAAAATGTTTATGTATAATGATACCACCAGCTTCAATAACCTGTTCTTGAGATCTTTAGTTATAATATTAGAAAAGAAGAAAGAGTAACAAGTCATCTTTACGCTTATCCCTCGTTTCAACACTTCCAACAAGAAAAATAAATTATGTTAGAAAAAAAACGGACTTATAAATTAGATAGAATAGAGAAGAATACAAGTTTTCATATATGGAAGTATTTCTAACTTATTCAACTATGTAACTCAGCACATTAGGTTAATATTTTCACAACGTAATGGAAGTTTAAGCAACAAAACCTTAGATAGGACGTGGAGTGGCAGCCTTGTCTCGCTTGTGTAATGCAAGGAAATTATGGAGAGATGAGGAGAGGTTATGGTGGACGCCCAAGCCTGATGAAAACAATGATTAGGTGGTGTACCCAAAGATAGTATAAGGGTGACTGAATCGTTATTTTTTGTACACTTATTTCATACCTTATGTGATCAGCTTTTTTTTTCCTGTGAGTAACAACACGAGTTAGGGAAAAAATAATGTTGAGTTTATTTTAGTGTTTGATTGATTTAGTTTATTTTTCAGTTGCTTGTTATCAGGTTTAATTTTGCGCTTAAAGAACTTAGTGATGCACGTTTTTTGGAAGCATCTATAATGTCTCTTAATGAGGCTCTTCCGGAGGTCATAAAATTTGAGAAGTTTCAGCAGTTGGTTGTAAAGTTTTGGTGCTTAAGTGGTTTTGTGGCGCTCCGTTGTGCTTTGTTTGGGTGACACACACACACACACACACACACACACACACACACACACACACACACACACACACACACACACACACACACACACACACACACACACACACACACACACACACACACACACACACACACACACACACACACACACACACACACACACACACACACACACACACACCACTGCATGCTACAACAAAGTTACACATGCAATCAACTCATTCAATATCTACGCAACACCCACTCTGCCCCCACCCACCCCCATCCCCCCAAAAAAAACATCCATTATTTTCCTTTCCTTTCTCCATCCCTCCTCTCCCTTCCCCTCCCCTTATGTCCCTCCCTCGTTCTTGATAGGCAATTATTTCTCCATCTCATGTTTCATTATTGAGGACACAAGAGGTTTGGGGAGCAGCGATAGGGAACAAGGACTTCGAAGGTCTCGTAGGTGTGAAGAGGTGAGAGGAAAAATATAAATAAAAGCATCAGAGAGAGAGAAACATCAGGAAGCATTAGAACACTGATTGGATGGCATAACAAGAGGGTGTGGATGGGCGAGGTGACGATAGCAAGGATGTGTGTGAGGGGCATGTGACAGGTGTGTGACAGGTGTGTGCAACGTGTCGTGTAAGTATTCTTTCCTCCCCTTTTTTTTTTTTCCCTCCCTCTCTTTACTTATTTGTTTTCGTACCCATCAGCATCCCCATCTCCCTTAGCTTACTTCACTTGCTTCCTCACTCTTTGCCTTCTTCTGTCTTTTATTCACAGTTTTTTCTCATCACTGTCTTCCTCTTCACCGTGATCTCGCTTGTTGTTTTATAATTACATGGGAATATGACTTTTTGTTTTGTGTGTGTGTGTGTGTGTGTGTGTGTGTGTGTGTGTGTGTGTGTGTGTGTGTGTGTGTGTGTGTGTGTGTGTGTGTGTGTGTGTGTGTGTGTGTGTGTGTGTGTGTGTGTGTGTGTGTGTGTGTGTGTGTGTGTTTATGTGTTTCATAGTGGAAGGTAGGTGATTGCATCCCTGTGAAAGGTGGAATATATATAAAGTCTATTATCTCATATTGTTTTTTCATCTCCCTCCAATGCAATTTCTTCCCTTACTTCCCTCCTTTCACTCTACTCTCCTTCCTTCCTTTTCTTTCTTCCTTCCTTCTTTCCTTCCTTCCTTCCTTCCTTTCTTCCGTCCTTATTCAATACCTCCCTCCTTCTTTTCTTTCTTCCCTCTCCCCATTCCCTTCTACACCACCTCACGAGAGAAAGAATCAGATCAAAGAAAATTAAATAATATACATAAAAAAAGAAGAAAGACACCAGGAAATCAACCAATCGGACCATGAAACAGGTATGGTGAAAATAAACACCTGGACAGTTGAGGGAAAAGAAAAAGAATTGTGGTTTGACAAAGGCTTTCACTCGCTGTCACTCTGAGCTGCTGTGGCCTCGAAAGGCATTCCCAAGGGCCTGCCATTGGATTGGTGGTGGGAAGGAAGTGGAAGGGAAGGGTAGGGAAAGGAAAGGAAGGGAAGGGAAGGGAAGGGAAGGGAAGGGAAGGGAAGGGAGGGAAGGAAAGGGGTGCTTGAGGGTGGCAGGAGGTAGCAGCTGTGTGCAAAGAGATGAGACTGACCCGGAAGCGTTAAAAAAAAATTGAGGGATCACATATACCCACAAACTTCATGTCTGTTTCAGTTTCTTTATTTCAATATTTATTTTCTTGTGACTGTGTTTGCATGTGTGTGTTTCAATATGTATTTCTGTATTTTTTGTTCATTTTTTTGTTTGTCTGTCTATGTGTTTGTCTGTCTATATTTTTCTCTGGTGTATGTTTAACTGTTTATCTGTCTGTCAGTTTGTGTGACTATGTCTCTGTCTGTGTGTGTGTGTCTGTGCGGCTTTCTGTCTGTATTTGTTTATGTATGTATTTATGTTTAAGTATGTATGTTACGATCTCTCTCTCTCTCTCTCTCTCTCTCTCTCTCTCTCTCTCTCTCTCTCTCTCTCTCTCTCTCTCTCTCTCTCTCTCTCTCTCTCTCTCTCTCTCTCTCTCTCTCTCTCTCTCTCTCTCTCTCTCTCTCTCTCTCTCTCTCACACACACACACACACACACACACACACACACACACACACACACACACACACACACACACACACACACACACACACACACACACACACTTAGGTGTATTGGTCCTGGAATCCCATCACATCGTGTTCCAGATTGCCTTGTACAGTCGGCTACAGAGTGTTTTGTCACACATTCCACTCAGTTTCGTTCAAAAAGTGACAAAGTTCTGGGCATTCATAATCACATTTCTGAAATTAATGCATATCATTATATTTTAATTGTTATCTATTACACGATAATATATTATGATGTGATACAATGAAATTGTTAAAAAGGCGTACACACACACACACACACACACACACACACACACACACACACACACACACACACACACACACACACACACACACATTTCCACACATCACTACCACTACCAGCGAATGATGTCTCTTATGGCTGCCAAATGCCGCCATAAACACGAAATATTCTGTAAACTGTGGCAATACTTAGTAAAGTCGACTGTGGTACATTCACAACCATACTTGTTCTTCGCCCTCCCTTTCCTCAGTACCTTTATATATATATACCAAAAAATGTAACTGACAGTTCCGTATCGTTAAAAAAAAAAAAAAAACCTAATTGACGTTCACTTCATCGTCACTTTTCTCATGACTTTCCAATTATTTCTCCTTAAAAAAAAAAAAAAAAAAAAAACATGTATTGCTCTCTCAGCTTATCACAGTACCACACCCAGCGTAACGTTTGACTGTGTTACTGTGCTGTGGTGGAGGGTAATGTGGGACACCTGAAATATTTACTAACTCGTTCATACTGTAATATAATTGATGCTCATGTCCACCCCTGACGGCTACCTACAACCGTGTGTGTGTGTGTATGTGTGTGTGTGTGTGTGTGTGTGTGTGTGTGTGTGTGTGTGAGTGTGAGTGTGAGTGTGAGTGTGTGTGTGGGGGGGGAGGAGGTGGGGATGTAGTCATGTTTATATTGCCTGGTACACTAAGACTAATAGGAAAAACCATTAATGGATATTTTTCCGCCTTGAACAAATCCATTCCTTTGATGGAGTCACACATAGACATGCTGTTAAGGTAGGAAGGAAAATGTTTCTCCGCAATTCTCCCTTCCCATCACTTAGCGGAGAGAGAGAGAGAGAGAGAGAGAGAGAGAGAGAGAGAGAGAGAGAGAGAGAGAGAGAGAGAGAGAGAGAGAGAGAGAGAGAGAGAGAGAGAGAGAGAGTGGGAGGGCGGGGTTGATGGAAAGGGCAGCTATTGATTGTATTGACGAGAGGAAGTAAAGAAGTGGTGGCCGGATCACTGTTACGGTTACGTGGAGAAGGTGATCACTGTGGATAATATCAGTAATAGTAGTAGTAGTAGAAATAGAAGTAGTAGTAATAGTAGTAATAGCAACAGTAAAAAT
>JAXIVD010007187.1:0-7500 GCA_036785275.1 Cancer borealis
TATATATATATATATATATATATATATTATATATATATTATATATATATATATATATATATATATATATATATATATATATATATATATATATATATATATATATATATATATATATATATATTTACATATATATATATTTATATTTATATTTATATATATATATTTATATTTATATTTATATATATATATATTTATATTTATATATATATATATATATTTATATTTATATATATATATTTATATATATATATATATATATATATATATATATATATATATATATATATATATATATATTATATATATATATATATATATATATATATATATATATATATATATATATATATATATATATATATATATATATATATATATATATTTATATATATATATTTATATATATATATATATATATATATATATATATATATATTTATATATACATATATATATATATATATATATATATATATATATATATATATATATATATATATATATATATATTTATATATTTATATATATTTATATATTTATATATATTTATATATATATATATATTTATATATTTATATATTTATATATATATATATATATATATATATATATATATATATATATATATATATATATATATATATATATATATATATATATATATATATATATATATATATATATATTGTTACGGTCACACCGTAACGGACACGGTTCTTATGCCCTAGTGCTGGGTGTCCACTTATGAACAACCCAGTCACAACCACGTTACGGGCGTGTACGAACTGTAGTGCTGATGTTTATACGTCCTTTTAACCCACCAAAGGACAAGGAAAGTCGACTATCCCGTAGGACTAGTCACTCCGAGGGCCACACGCCGGTGACTGGACAATAGGCTTTAAACAAGAAGTGCCTGGTTAAGGAACCTATGCACTCTTAGCCCCCAAACACAGCACCTACAGCCACCCCGTTAACGTTAAGAGGTCGCCAGTTCTTTTAACCCTCCAAAGAACAAGGAATCTCCCAGTAGTAACCACCTTCTCCTCCTTACATTCTAAAGAGACTTACAGTGAGCACAAGATTACAGTGCCTAGACAAGGAGCTATCGCTCCAACCAGAATACCGCCCACAAGGTGTCTTTCCACCCACTTCTGGTTGAATAATAACTCCTCTCGACTCCAATAACACCCTGCAAAGTAGCCTCCCACGAAGGGACTCCGTACAGTGCGTTATTTGAGTCGTAATTAATCAACACTGAGACGGGATTACTCCTCGTCTGTGTTCTCAAACAAGAGGCCCCTGATGACAGGCTCTCTCACAATGAGGACAACGAAGACAACGCCGAAAAAAGCAAACAACGCCGACAAAACGGACAACGCAGACAAACGCAGAAAACGCCGACAAAACGCAGACAACGCCGAAACTACTTCCCCGAGACTGAACAGTCTGACAAAATTCTAGGTGGAGCTCACCGCTAGCTAGGTGTTAATGATACTGTCACCACACTCGTCTCAGTGCTCTGGCTTGTAACCGTTTCCTCTACAGACAGGGCCCTGCTGTCTAGCTACACAAATATACCCCTTATCTAATAGGCCAAACAGATAACCCACTCCCTTAAATATGAGGAGGTTACAGGCAAAATAATGCCAATTAGTGGGGAGCTCAGAGCGCGAGGTGTTCTTGGTGATGACTAGCGACTAACTGACTTCTTACCCTCCACACAGTCTGCAGCTCCCCGAGCTGAGATGCCAAATCGCACCACCGGCGCGCCGTGTTTCTCACACACCGCGCCGCATCGACATAGCCTAATAAAAATGCTCTCTTTCACAAAATCATTGCTCCGCTCATAAGCAACTTAGAACAATGACAAACACACCAGAGGAAGCAGAAAGGAATTGTCTACAAGATAGGATACCTTGCAACACAAAGAAGAAAGAAGGAAAGTTAGGAAAATTAGGAGAACGAAGAGAAGATATAACATTTAACAAGCCTCGCCTTAATACGCGCTGGCAACTCATCTCTCTCTCACTCTCCCGCCACGCCTGGCTCCTGACTGGATAACACGTGGTCTCCCGACAGAAAGGCGTAACACACAGACATGTCACGTAGACACGTCTCCAACACTTCCCGTAGGGTGGGGCCCGCAACACGCCCCCCCCTTAAAGGAAAAATTTTTGTAAGTCTTACGGACTTATAAAAATGTTTAAGCGGACTGAGTTATTCACTGGCTCGCGACAAACAATCGGCCACAACATTGTCTACCCCCTTAATGTGGCGAACCTCTAGGTTATACTCCTGCAAGAGTAAACTCCACCGAGTGAGTCACACATTTTTTAATTTAAACTTGTCTAAAAATTGCAAAGGACTATGGTCAGAATAGATGGTAACTACGGGACCATAGGCCGGGACATAGATTTCGAATTGCTGCAGAGCCGAAAGAATAGCCAGTAACTCTTGCTCAATAACAGAGTAGTTCCTTTGGGCTGAAGTAAACTTCTTAGAGAAGTAGCAGACAGGGTGATTCACTTGGTGTTCGTCGGGCTGCATGAGAACTGCGCCCACCCCGGCTTGGCTGGCATCGACCGCCAAAGCAAAAGCCCTGGTGAAGTCCGGAGCCCGTAAAACTGGCTGACCGCACAAGAGGTCTTTTACTTGGGAGAAGGCGCTCTCACACGCCTCACTCCACACCCACTTCTTCCCCTTTCGCAAGAGGTCAGTCAAAGGTGCCAGCAAGGTGGAATACCTGGCACAAATCGGCGGTAGTAGCCCACTACCCCGAGGAACCTCTGCAGAGCGCGGCGACAGGTCGGTGCGGGGAACCGCCTGATCGCCTCCACTTTGGCTTCGGGAGGAGTGATGTAGCCGTGGCCCACCACATACCCCAAGTACTGGACCCGAGCCTTAACAAAGTCACACTTGTCCAGGTTGACCACCAACCCAGCCTCCTGGAGTCGTGCAAACAGTGCCTCCACATTGTCAAGGTGGTCCGACCAACAGGTGTCATAGATGACCACGTCATCGATGTACACGACGCAGTGCTGGAGTCCATCCACCACCTGGTCCATCAAACGTTGGAAGGTGGCTGGGGCATTTTTAAGTCCATAGGGCATCACCTGGCACTAACAGACTGCCCCATCAGCCACAAAACTAGCTATCTCTTTAGCACGGTCCGTGAGAGGAACCTGCCAGTAGCCCTTCACCAAGTCCACCTTTGAGATAAACGTGGCCCCTCCAATACGGTCCACTGAGTCATCCACCCGGGGCAACGGGTAGGTGTCGGCCTTGGTAAGTGTATTGACCTTCCTAAAGTCAATGCAAAACCTGACCTTACCGTCAGGCTTGGGTTGAAGGGAAACAGGCGAACTCCACTGGCTATACGTCCTCTTAATCAGGCCGTGCTCCAACATATACTCCAGCTCCTTCTCCACCAACTGCTGCTTCTGAGGATTCACTCTATATGGAGCCAGCTTAACTGGAGTGGACTCCCCCACATCAATGTCATGTTGAATCAGGCTTGTTCTGCCTGGGACATTGTCAAAGACAGAAGGGTACCTTCCCAACCGCCGAAGCATCTCCTGCTTCTGCACCTCTCCCAGGTGTTGCAACTTTTCTTCAAGGAGCAGCGCACTGTTCTGCTCCCAATGCTCCGCGGGGATTACAGGTTCTGAACCCATTATCTCGGTGGCCTCCTCTGCACGGCAGAAAAATAAAACTAAAGATGCCTCCTTCTTGGCAGAACTAAAACAACCCTCTAGGTTCTTTCTACGGAAGTAGGGCTTCAGCATATTGACATGGCAAAGCTGAGCCCTCTTACGCCGATCAGGAGTGGCCACTAGGTAATCTAAATCCCCCACCTTCTTCTCAACCACATAAGGGCCACAGTAACGGGCCGCAAGCGGCTGCCCTTGTAGAGGAAGCAACACCAACACCTCCTCCCCTGGTGCAAAAGTGCGATACTTGGCCTTCTGGTCGTAGTATCCCTTCATCTTCTTCTGGGCAGCTCCGAGATGGTGTTGAGCCACCTCCAGCGCGTTCACCAATCTTTCCCGAGTCCTTAACACGCTCTTCAAGAGCGATTCGGGGCGGTCCGAGTGGGGAACACACCAGGCTTCCCGCACTAAATCCAACGGGCCGCGCACCCGATGTCCAAACACCAACTGATTGGGGGAAAACCCTAAGGACTCAGTAGGAGCTTCCCTCACAGCAAACAAAACAGGGCACCGCCTCGTCCCAGTCCTTCTCTCGTTCCAAGCAGAACGCCCGGAGCATAGTTTTGAGCGTCTGATGGTGCCACTCTAATGCTCCCTGCGACTGGGGATGATAAGCACTAGATAGAATGTGCTTAATCCCCCACTCGGTCATAGTCTTTGCGAACAACTTTGAGGTGAAGTTGGTCCCTCGATCAGACTGAATCTCGGGAGGTAGACCAAAATGGGTAAAGAAGTTGAGGAGAGCCTTAAGCACAACTCGTGCGTGGGTACTCCTCACCGGTATAGCTTCTGGGTACCGGGTCGCTACATCCATAATGGTCAACAAGTACTTATGACCGGCCTTGGAAGTAGGGAGGGGCCCCACCATGTCGATCAGGACCCGGGTAAAAGGAGGATCCACAGCGGGAATAGGGTGCAAGGGTGCAACAGGGGGATTTTGGTTGGGTTTGCCCACCATCTGACAGGTGTGACAACTCCTTAGCAATTCAGTAACCTCTCTGGCCATACCAGGCCACCAGAAATTGCCCCGCAGTCGGGCGAGAGTTTTGTGAACCCCGAAGTGTCCAGCCATAGGTCCCTCGTGTGCTAACAGCACCAGGGCCTCCCTCAAATCCTGGGGCACTACCACCTGTAGAACCTCACTCCCATCACTCTCCCTCGACCTGCGGTGTAACACCCCCTTCTGCAGCAGGAACTCCTCTATTCCCCTTATCTCCTTTCCCACCTTACCAAAACAAGAGGCCAATTCTGGGTCCCCTCTCTGTCCCTTGATGAGCAACGCCGGCTCAATACAAGTAAGGTTGGACGGGACCACAGGATCTGTCGGAAGGGGCGGTACCGACACTTCCCTGGTTCTGTCCCGGGGCCTGAGGCGTGGTGTGGACTCATCCACCACTTCCTCATCAGCCAAAATGGGTGGACCCTCCAGGTGGGCCTCACCCGTCAAACAGTCACCAGACAAGGGAACAGCCTGTTCCCTGTCCCCAGTACATTCCGCAGGGGTGGGAGTCTCCAACTCCCCCGCAGAGTTGGAAGTCTCCCCTCCCTCGGAGGTGACCCCCAACAAACTGTCTGACACACCAGGCTGGGGCCCGGACTGAGTACCGAGACCCACAGCCTCACAACCAGGAAACACCACCGCGTGGGTGCTTCCTCCGAGGTGCCCCGCAGAGTGAGGAATGCCAACACAAGACTCCTCTGTCCTCAACACTCCTTCCTCACCTTCGGCGACAACCTCTACCGAGTCAGGTGCTTCTATGGGTGGCTCTGCACTGCGGCAGTCAGCCCCCACACCTTGACTCACTGGAGAGCCCGGCTCTGGCTCATCCAGTTGACAAACACTGCTCTCGTTTGACGGTGACCCTGCTATGTCGCAGTCAGCCCCTAGAGTAGTAGCCGGTTCCACCTGTCTAGCCTGAGACCGGGTGACAACCCCAACAACTTCCTTCTCACTGCCCTCCAACACCGGTGACCCTGCCTCTTTGCAGTCGGCCCCAGGAGCGGCAGCTTCTTCCTCACCACTGTTCTCCTCTTCTGGTAGCCCTGCTCTGTCGCAGTCGGCCCCAGGAGCAACAGCCTGCATCACCCTCTCGGTCTGCGACCGGGTGACAACAGCAACAGGGTCGGGCACACTATGCCCCGACACCTCAGAAGCCTCACCTCCCGTAGGGGTGGGCACCCAAACTCTCCCTCCTGCTAGGTCATTCCCTAGCAGGAAATCAACACCTGCCACAGGCAGTTGTTCCGCCACTGCCACTTGAGCCGAAGTGGTGATCAGTGGACACGACAGCTTCACCTCAGCCGTCACAAACTTCTCGACAGCGTTGAGGCCCCTACACAACACTGCCTTTGAAGAAGTCACCTTAGTCCCAGTGATATTTCGGCACACGGACTGTTGTGCGCCAGTGTCTCGCAAGACAGTGACAGGATACTCGCTCCCGTCAATTTCGACAGTGCCCCCACACAGAAATGGGCGACACCAGTCCAGCTCCGAGTCATCTGGAGTCACAGAAGCAACAACAGGGGGGGAAACAGGTGAAACCGCCTGAACCCCCTCCTCACAATCCAACACAGGCCCATCAAAAGCTTTATCTCCTTCGTGAACCTTAGGAGAGAGCAGCCTCTCCTCACGACCCTGGTCAGGCCACACCAGCAAGGCAACTGGTTTCTGGGGTGTCTTGGAGGGGCCCGCTGTCACAAGTTTGGGATATTGAGATCGAAAATGCCCCTTGGCATGGCAGTTATAGCACGTAGGTTGGTTATCGTACTTTGGAGTACTAAAGGTCATCTTTCCTCCTGACCCTCCTTTTGGCCCTGAAGGGGCAGCGGGGGATTGAGACTTAACGAACCCGCTCTTATTGCCAAAGCCGTGACTTCGGGGAGGGGAACGTGGAGCACCAGAACCAGCACTACCACCGCCCCCTGGCCCTCGTGGTCCTCCCTCTTTGAATCCACCTCCAGCACGAGGCTCCGAACGATGGGCTAACACATGGTCGTCAGCCCAGGTGGCAGCCTCCTTTAGCGTTTTAAAACGCTTCTCCCTGAGGAGAGGCACCAGTTCCTTATCAGCAGCATTAATGAACTGCTCCATGACCATCAACTCCTCCAGGTCGCGGAGAGTATCCACTCCCTCACTCATGATCCATCTCTTAAATGCCTGCTCTAAATGGCGGGCACACTCGAGGTAAGAATCTCCGGGTCTCTTCTTCCCACCTCGGAACCTTAAGCGATAGGCTTCGGGCCGCAGCTCGTAAGCCCGCAAGATGTCAGCCTTAAAATCCTCGTAACTTTCTAAGTCTTCCACCGACATATTGTCGTAGGCCTCCAATGCCCTGCCTTTCAGCTTATTTGCCACAAGACCAACCCATCTTCCTTCTGGCCAACCAAACTCAGCCGCCTTCTTCTCAAACCTTCTAAACCATTCTGCAACCCTCTGCTCGTCAAAGTCAGGAATGAGCTGCAGACTCCTTACCATCTGGCGCTCAACTGAGTTCTCTCCTTCTCCTCCCTTATGAGTTGAGTTGGCCCTAAGTCTAGATCTTTCCCATTCAAAATCTCTATGCTTCTCCACCTCCAACCTTCTGACTTCTAGATCTAATCTCCTTGCTTCATTTCCCTCTTCAACTTCTAGCCTCCTCTCTTCTATCTCCAACCGCTTCAATTCGAGTTGAAATCTCAATTCCTCTGCCATCCCGACGGACTGGAGATTGTCGGCAACACTGGCAGCTGGGCTCACTCTCCTTGAGCCCATCACGTTCTCAAAAGAATCCACACGGCCCGTTGTATGC
>JAXIVD010007187.1:12500-21039 GCA_036785275.1 Cancer borealis
GTCTTCCACCTGTAGTCTGGCGGAATGCCTTCCGCTGCCCTGCTTGCATCACCGCTGCCCTGCTTGCATCATCTGCTGTAACCACACGCCCGCCACGTTCACCGCCACCACCACCACACTGTTGGCCACCAGCTGAAAGGAAGATAAGAAGGAATCAGTGTTATTACTCCAGAATCTAATATATAATTGTCGAATTCTGTGTGTGTGTGTGTGTGTGTGTGTGTGTGTGTGTGTGTGTGTGTGTGTGTGTGTGTCTACATGTCGTTGGAGCTCTTCGCTCTTCGCTGGGCAGGGAGGGAAAGGCAAGGGAAAATAATCCGGCTTAGCTTAGCATACTCCCAGCTGGCGCCTTACCTTCTACCTACTCGGCGTCTCAGAGCCCAGGAGCCACAAATGCCGCTATTAAACTTTCCTAACACACTGGTAGAGAGAGAGTACACCTTACCTAATCTTACTACTTTAAAGGCAAAACCACCCTTATGCTCCCTTGGCTTAAGGAAACATGCTGCACTCCCTAGGGAAACGGCGGAATATTTATAAAGAGGAAGGAACACAAGGAGGAGGAAGGCGGACTGATGGAGAAAATTAGGCTGGGAGGGAGACATGAGGCAAGAGTGTGTGGATGGAGGAGGAGGAGGAGGAGGAGGAGAAGGAAGAGGAGGAGGAAGAGGAGGAGGAGGAGGAGGAGAGAGGATAATTGGCCAGAAAAGGCGATAGATGGGAGGCAGTTTAAAATAACGCGGTGTAAGCTGAACATCACACGACAAAAAAATAAGAAATAAATAGCAAAGGAAGGAAGAGAAGAAGAGAAGGAGGAGGAGGAGAGAGATCACTTGAATTTGGTGGATCAGCGCTAAGGATGTCGTTAAAGATGTTTTCCCGTTCCTAAGGTATGAGGATGGAGAGGAAGGAAGGAGGGAAAATACGGCCAATTTGATACAAGGGGGAGTTGAGACGAGGCGTTTTCATCACAAGGAAACAAGATGGAAATTCTCCCGCTAACCTAGACCTTCAAGCAGCCTCAGAGTGGAAGGAGGAGGAGGAGGAGGAGGAGGAGGAGGAGGAGGAGGAGGAGGAGGAGGAAGAGGAAGAGGAAGAGGAAGAGGAGGAGGAGGAGGAGGAGGAGGAGGAGGAGGAGGAGGAGGAGGAGGAGGAGGAGTACAAAGGAGTATAAAGGAAGAACAGACAGCAACAGTCCTACTGGACCTAACGAGGCTGTCTGTTTAGCTACACTACTACTACTATAATATCTACGTGATAGAGACAAAAGGACAGCAAAGTGGAAGGCTCCTCCCCACCCACCCCTCCTCCAGCCGAAGCTGGCCGGAAGAGGAAGTGATACCCTGTAGCATGAAAAAACTAACATGGAATTTGTATTGGAAAGTAATAAAAAAACAAGGAGTAATCTATGCTATAAAAAAATAAATAAATAAATAAAATTTACGCAGTAGTGAAATATTCGACTTGGTGAACAGATGCTAAGTGCTTATCGAGTTTTTTCTTAAATGATTCAATTGTAGTACTGTTGACAATTTGTGCTGGGAGAGAATTCCAAACATTTACGATTCTATTGAAGAAAAAGTGCTTCGCTTCATTTGATCTAAAGCGCTTACCAATGATCTTGAAGCCATTGTTACAGGTGGAGCTTGTGAGATCAGTAGTTACATAATCGTTTATGTTAATATTATCAAAACCATGGAAAATTTTTAAACCCTCAATTAGATCCCCTCGTAGCCTACGTTTGGATAAACTGAATAAGTTCAGCTCCTTTAGACGTTCTTCGTAAGACTTGTTTCGCAGTCTTGGGATCATTTTAGTAATTCTTCTTTGTATTCTCTCCAGTTTATTAATATCTTTTTTATAGTATGGTAACCAAAATTGAATGCAATATTCTAGATGAGGGCGTACGAGTGCATTATATAATGTAAGGATAGCTTTTTCAGATTTATAATCAAAAGTTCTACCGATGAAACCGACCAGTTTGTTAGCTTTTTTTACAACGTCTGAACAATGTTTATCTGGCTTGAGGTCGTTACTAATAGTTATCCATAAGTCTTTTTCATGGTTAACCTTGGAAAGTTCAGAGTAATTCATTGTATATTTATTGAATTGATTATTGCTACCGATATGCAAAACTTTACATTTATCAACATTAAATTTCATTTGCCATTTCTTTGACCAATTGACTAACATGTTGAGGTTTGATTGAAATTGTAGTTTATTGGCGGTTGTAGTTACTTTACTCGTGATTTTCGTATCGTCAGCAAATTTTGATATTTTACAAGTGAGGCCTTCATCAATATCATTTACGTAAATTAGAAAAAGAATGGGACCAAGTACTGAGCCCTGTGGCACCCCGCTTTTAACGTCTCGCCAGTTAGATGATTTACCGTTTATGACAACGCGTTGTCTTTCGGAAAGCCAGTCTTCAACCCATTTAGGAATATTTCCAGATATGCCGTGTGATTCTAATTTTTTTAATAACCGTTTGTGGGGAACTTTGTCAAACGCTTTTTGAAAGTCGAGATAAATTATATTGACCGCTTTTGTCTCGTCATAAATGTTGAATACATCGTTATAAAAGTCAAGGAGATTCGTTAAGCAAGATCGTTTGTTTCGGAAACCATGTTGAGAATTATTAATCATGCTATTTTCTTCAAGAAAAGTCACTAGTTTATCGCGTATTATAGTTTCCATTAATTTACCAACTACGGATGTGAGGCTGATTGGTCTGTAGTTAATCGGTAGTGTTTTATCTCCTTTCTTTTGTATAGGGGTAACATTTGCTAATTTCCAAATGTCGGGAACTTTTCCAGAATTTAAAGATTTATTAAATAGTATTGCAAGAGGTTTGCTGATTTTAAATGTTGCCTCTTTTAAGACTCTCGGTGCAATACAATCAGGACCAGGAGTTTTATTTACTTTAATTTTATCAAGTGCCTTAGTTATTATATCCTCAGTAAAGTGACAATCGCTTAAAAGAATTAAGTTAGGTTTAGCTGGGGTTACTTCCTGGATTTCATCGGTGTCTTCAACAGTAAAAATGGATGCAAAATAATCATTTAGTACTTCGGCCATTTCTGATTCTGTATTTATTTCCTCACCGTTTTCTAGGTGGAGTGGGCCAATATTAGTTGTGATAACTTTTTTATTACGTACGTAGGTGTAAAATTCCTTGGGGTCGGATTTAGTTTTATTCGCAATATATATTTCGAGATCTTTTTTACTTTGTCTAATCATCTTTTTTGTTTCGCGTCTTAGTCTTTCGTATTCTATTTTATCGTTTTCGTTTTGTGATAGTAAATATTTATCATGTACCCGCTTTTTAAGTAATAATCCTGCCTCAATCTGGCTATTCCACCATTTTGGTTTATTAATATTTTTATTTTTACGTGGATGTCTCTTACAAACCGGAATGCATACTTTAACGGCTTCATTTAAGATGTTATAAAACTTTTCCCACGATCTATTTACATCGGTTTCGTTGTCTACTATGCTCCAATCAGTATCTGCTAAAAGCTTTCTCAGTTTTTCAAAGTTACCTTTACGATACATGAAGATAAGTTCTTCGCTTACGTTATCTTTGTAAACTTCGAGATTTATGTTAAAAGAGACAATTTTATGGTCGCTGGTACTGAATTCAGGGCCCGTATTAACGTTACTTACTAGACCGTCGTTTGTTGAAAATACAAGATCTAGTATATTATCACCTCTCGTGGGTTTGCTTACGTGCTAACTTAAGCCACTCTCTAATAAATTATTATATAAGTCGTGACCCATATGAGATTTAAGAGAATTTCCCCATGAAGTTACAGGAAGATTAAAGTCTCCAAAGATTATGCTTTCAAATGAATTACTTACTTCGATTATCTGGTCGAATAATTTTCTATCGCTATTATTATTGTGTGCTGGTGGTCTATAAATGAGTCCAATAATAATTTTCTTAGAACGTGTTTTCAGTTGTAAAAATATAACATCTACGTTATCTATTTTTTCAGTTTGCAAGACTGTAGGGTTAAGACTGGCTTTCACGTAAAAAAGAACGCCCCCACCTTTTTTTTATTTTGTCGTTCGCAACTGAATATTGAATAGCTTGGCAAATTATATTCTGCTAAAAAGTCTCTATTTTCTGTGTTAATCCAAGATTCCGATACTGCAATAATGTGAAAATCTTCAGATGCTGTAAGTGCTTCTAAATCTGAGAATTTATTTCTGAGGCTGCGCGCGTTAAACATTAGTTTACGTTAGTTTACATTAGTACGTTAGTTTTTCTATACATGGTGTTACTTACGTAGCTGAGGTTGTGCGAGGCTGGATACTGTTTTTTCTTCTGAAATCAGAAACGTTGTCATTAAGTAGCCTGCCTAAACGAGCAGCTCCAACTGGATTGAGGTGCAAGCCATCGTCCTTGAAAAGAAAAGGTTTGTTATAAAAGTCACCCCAGAAGTTGATAAAGTCGATTCCTTCATCTGTACAAATGGACTTAAGACAGTTATTGGTGCTGAAGGCCCTGTTGAAAAAAGCTGTGGGTGCACTACTTCGGGGAAGGATTCCTGAAAGAATTATTTTATTAGTCTTACATTTGTATCGTCGAATCAGCTTCCTGTATCTCTCCAGCAGTTCCTCGGATCTGGTGTTCATGACGTCATTTGTACCTGCATGGATAATTAAAAGCGTGTTAGTATTTACCTGACTGGTTGCCTCGTCACAGGCTGCTGTGATGTCATCCGTTTGGATGACATCACAGCAGCCTGTGACGAGGCAACCAGTCAGGTAAATACTAACACGCCTGGCATGCACAGCCTTTTTCTGTTTGATCGGTTCCACAAAACTCCGTTAGCTGGTAAGAGTAGTATTGATAGTAGTGGTGTGGAATAGTAGGTTAATGGTTGTGGTAAATAGTGTGGTGATGGTTGGAATGGTCTAGGATGGATCTGGATAGTAATAGTAGTAGTAGTAGTAGTAGTAGTAGTAGTAGTAGTAGTAGTAGTATGGATAGTAGTGGTGTTGGATGTAGGATAGTAGGTTAATGATAGTGGTAAATATTGTAGAAATAGTGGAAAAAGTCTAGGATGGTTTTGGATAGTAGTAGTCGTGGTAGTAATAATAATAGTAGTAGTAGTAATAGTAGTAGTAGTAATAATAGTAATAGTAGTAGTAGTAGTAGTAGTAATAGAAATAATAGTAATAGTAAAATTACCATAACATTAATTTCAAGTTTATAATATATAGAATACTTATCCTTGTATTCTAGTTACACATTTTAAACACATACCCAGTTAGAATCAGCTCAGACTAGGGACAGGAGGTAGATACACTAATTTTTATCTCCACATACCTCCACTTTTCCCTCCACATACCTCCCCCAACATTCCCCCTCCACACACACACACACCTACATCCCCTACCTACCCCCCCCACCCCACCCCCCAAACACAATTTCCTTTGAACACTAATTTCTAACACCTCAATATTTCCCTCCACATACCTTCACATTTCCCTCCATATCTCCCTCCACATACCCCCTCCACACACACATACCCAGATAACACCCCCTCCCGTACCCTCCTCCCCAACCCGCCCAAACACCCACACCCACCAAAACAAACACATAAACACATACCCAGTTAAAATTAGCTCAGGGTAGGGACAGGAGATAGACACACTAATTTTTCCCTCCACACACCTTCACATTTCCCTCCATATCTCCCTCTACATAACCCTTCCACCCTCCCCCCTCCACACACACATACCCAGATAACCCCCCCTCCCGTACCTACCTCCCCACAATCCCACACCCCACATACCCCCCAAAAAACAAACAAACACATACCCAGTTAGAATCAGCTCTGGATAAGGACAGGAAGTAGACACTAATTTTTCTCTCCACACACCTTCACATTTCCCTCCATATCTCCCTCCACATAATCCCTCCACCTTCCCCCCTCCACACACACACACCCAGATAACCCCCCCTCCCGTACCTACCTCCCCACCATCCCACACCCCACATACCCCCCAAAAAACACACAAACACATACCCAGTTAGAATCAGCTCAGGGTAAGGACAGGATGTAGCCGCAACTCTCCTCCCTTAATCGGCCACTCCTTCTCTGAAACCCCTGCTTCCTATGCCCGCCCCCCCGCCCCCCCTGGCTCCTGCTGGGTAGAAAGCAGGTATGAGGTATTTACAGCAGGTGACAGGAGCCTCGTGTATATCCATAGAGTAAGGATTTTCAAAGCAAGGATAGCCAGGGGTCACGAGGTCAACTAGGACGAGGTCATTGTTGAGGAGGACCACCAGGGCGTAGGGTTACTTAGCTCTGAAAAGGTCAAGGTCAAGGTCAAGGTCAGGTAAGGTCACAGAGAGAGAGAGAGAGAGAGAGAGAGAGAGAGAGAGAGAGAGAGAGAGAGAGAGAGAGAGAGAGAGAGAGAGAGAGAGAGAGAGAGAGAGAGAGAGAGAGAGAGAGAGAAAGGTTAGATATTTTAAACATTTTTTTTTTTCTCTCTCTCTCACGTACATATACATACATACATACACTTAGTCAAACACACACACACATACATACACACATACACACACACTTCTCTTTCTTCCTAACAAACTTACACACACACAAACTAGCTTTCTCTGTCTCTCACGTACACACACACACACACACACACACACACACACACACACACACACACACCACACACACACACACACACAGAGCAGAATGGTTGAGCTAATGCATCACAGTCTCCTCGTGTAGTGGGGGAACACCAACCATATGAATGTTAGCAACCATCACCACCACAACAACCATGTGCTACGCGGCTTTGTCTGTCTGCGGTGAGAGGACGCGAAAAGGACGTAGCCAGTGGATGGATAATGAGGGCGAATGTAGAGAATGTTTGGACAGCGAAGCTTATGGGAGTGCAAAGGAGTACAAAGGAAGAACAGACAGCAACAGTCTTACTGGACCTACCGAGGCTGTCCGTTTGGCTACACTACTACTATGATTTCTACTTCATAGAGACAATTGGACAACAAAGTGGAAGGCTCCTCCCCACCCACCCCTCCCTCCAGCCGAAACTGGTAGGAAGCGATATCGTGTAATATAGACAAACTATCATGAAATTTGTATAGGAAAGTGAGAAAACAGGGATAATCTACGGCTATAGCTGAGAAAAAGGAAACAATTATTTTATCCAGGAACGGAATACTCGATTAGGTGAACGGATGCTAAGTGCTTATCGAGTTTCTTCTTAAATGATTCTATTGTGTTACTGTTAACTATTTGTGGCTGGGAGACAATTCCAAATATTCACGATTCTATAAAGAAAAGTGCTTTGCTTCGTTCGATCTAAAACGCTTACCAATGATCTTGAAGCTATTGTTACGAGTGGTGTTTGTGAGATCGGTAGTTACCTAGTAATTCATATTAGTATTATCAAGGCCACGAACATTTTCAAACACTTCTAATAGGTCCAAATACCCTATTACGTCAAAGTGAGGAGGATGAGGAGGATATGAAGGAAGAGGATGTTGAAGAGGAGGACGATAAGGATGGGAGTGAGGAGAACGCGAGGAAGAAGTGGAGAAAGATGACGAATAGGAGGAAAAGGAGGAGGAGGAGGAGGATGTTGAAGAGGAAGAGGATGACGACAAGGATGATAGCGAGGAGGATATGGAGGAGACGAGCAGAAGAAGGAGAAAGAGGAGGGAAGAAAAAATGTAAAATAAAAAAAAAAAAGCAAATAAATAAATAATCGCAGATGAGATAATCAAGATTAATTCAATGCCTATATTTGTGATTTTTTTAAGAGGTGTTGATTATACAGACATACAGACAGACAGACAGACATGTAAGACAAAAAACAAAACACATACTGACAATACATCACAAGACAAAACAAATAAATACAACAAATAAATAAACAAGAATAAAAAATAAAGAAGGATATACGTAGAGATAACTATCAATAGAAGAAAAAAAAGAAGAAAACAGATAGAGGGAACCCAATATATTGCATGTCGTTCAGTGACCAAAACAAATATATTGATAAAGTGACAGGAAGGGAAACAGCTGCCACTTTTGTACTGCCTCTCCCTTACCTCTCCTCCCTCCCTTACTTCCCCTTATCTCCCCTCCCTCCCTTACCTCCTCTCCCTCCCTAACCTCCCTCCCTCCCTAACCTCCCCTCCTATCCTTACTACCCCTTACCTTCCCTCCCTCCCTTACCCCTATCCCTCCTTTACCCCTTACCTTCCCTTCCTCCCTTACTTATCCTCCTTCCCTTACTTCTCCTCCCCTCCAAACCTATCTCCCTCCCTCTCTCCCTCCCTCCTTTCCTCCTTCCTTCCCTCTCTCCCTCCCATCCTTCCCTCTCTCGAAAACCTATTTGCCAGGTGAACCCAGGTGAGAATTGGAATAAAAGGAGGAGGAGGAGGAAAAAAGAGGAAGAAGGAAGAAGGGGAGAGAGGAAGAAAAAGGAGGAGAAGGAAGAAGGGGAGAGAGGAAGGGTGTGATATACAGGTGTACACAGGTATGAT
>JAXIVD010007188.1:0-17500 GCA_036785275.1 Cancer borealis
AGAGAGAGAGAGAGAGAGAGAGAGAGAGAGAGAGAGAGAGAATCATCCATCGTGTTTTGAATGTCATCACCAACACCAAAATTACACATTCTTACCTCAATGTCTTCAAAATAATAATAATAATAATAATAATAATAATAATAATAATAATAATAATAATAATAATAATAATTTTACGAAAAAACCTTGCATGAGTATAATGAGGAGAGAGAAGGGAAGGGAAGGGAAGGGAAGGGAAGGGAAGGGAAGGGAAGGGAAGGGAAGGGAAGGGAAGGGAACAGTACGCACAATATGACCTCAAAACAACAGGTCAATTAGCAAGACGTGTCACAAAGTAGTATTGTTGACCCAAAATACTACTAGATGAATGACCTTTCAAGGCCAACAGGTGCAAGTAACTATATCATTCCAGCGAGTGAGTTCATGCAAGTCTATCTAAACAAAAGCAGAGAAAATGCCAGATCTTAAAGCATTGAAAAATTAATATATTTACTATGATGCAATTAATATTAATGAAAGGATGGACTCAGATATTCCCACAAACAATATATATGTATACACACAACTACAGTACAGTACAGTATAATACAGTATAGTAGGAGTACAGTGCTCCCTCCAATTTTGCATGAAATTGGTTAACACTGCAAGCCGCAAATGCAAATTCACAAAATTGGATTCATTAACCTTATGGTGATATGAGTCAAATTTTTACCATTGTTTGTACACTAATACACGTAATTATACATCCTACGCTAAAAACATCAACATTATCATTATTCATAAGAAAATTAATTGTAATGACCATTTTAGTGTAGCTGGACTTAACGAGGTGATTGGTTTCAGGCACAAGATTGAAGGAAGCAATGTAGTTTTTAGAGTCGGCTGCTGTGGACTTAAGATATTCTCACAAACAATATATACACACACAACTATGTATTAATTATTTCCTAAAGTTGGCTGCCATGGTGTGTGTGTGTGTGTGTGTGTGATTTATCCTAACATTATACACAAGAACTCTCAAATAAATATAATAACAATAATATAACTTCCCATTTTGATTACACATTTATCCTGCCTCTTCTTTTCATAAATCTTAATACCTTTTTTTAATTAATCATGTACCAGAGTATTATTCCTAATTAAACACACCTAATGCTAGTTTAATGAACACACACACACACACACACACACACCCTCACCACACCCTACCAAATTGATTTATTTTTTATTTATTTATTTATCTATTTTTTTTATATGCATGCAGATCAGCCACCACCACCACCACCACCACCACCACCACACCTGCGCTGGTACTCACCTGGGGCTCTGTGTGGGCATGGTGTGACTCCCAAAATCATCGGCATCAAAGAAGTCCTCATCCTCGGAGCTGGAGTACGACGTTTCAGGGACGACGTTTCCGGGCGGGACTGTGAATAATAATAATAATAATAATAATAATAATGATAATAATGATAATAATAATAATGCTATGTATATATTTATAATACACGATAATCTTTGTGTGGCGCATGCATGTATGTACGTAAGCGTATACACGTGTGCGTTTCATCCACTCACCCATTCCGCGGGGCAACATTCCTGCCATAGACCCAGCGGCCTCAGCACATTCCCTGCCAACCTCAATTCCTGTTTGTACTACTACGGTTAGAGGCACACCATCTTCCCCCATCCGCTCCCTACCAGTGGATGGAGTAGCAGTGGTAGCAGCAGTAGTAGTGATAGTAGTAGTGGTGGTCTCTGGTATAGCATTGCAAGGGTGATACACTCCATTGACAGGAAAAGCCGTGTTCTTAGCAATCTGGAAAGGATGTGAAGGAGAATTGAGATTAGAGAGACAGGAAAGGCTCGCTCACACTCTCTCTCTCTCTCTCTCTCTCTCTCTCTCTCTCTCTCTCTCTCTCTCTTGATTAAGGAAAGCAGGATAAGATAATAGCAATAATAATAATAACAATAAACAACAATAAATAAACTAACCTGTAACAGAACTATAGAGTATTTAATTAACTCCAAAAACAACCACAACAACAACAACAACAACAACAACAACACCTCACCTGTAACAGAACAATGGAGTGCTTAATAGACTCCAACACAGTATTAATATTGTCCACCACCTCTTGGCATCTCCGTCTATCCTCCTGGTCGTCAGATGCCAACATGTGCCTCTCCAACACGGCACTCTGTTCTATCAGGAGCTGCAAGTAAGCGTCACTCTCGGTCAGCTTCTTGTCAAAGTCTGCCATTGTAGGTGCTGGCTTGCTGGGGTCCCAACGCTGGAGGAGGAATAAGGATAACAAGTAAATGTATAGGATTTATAACATAAATAGCCCCCAACACACCCTATAACAGCCCCAACACACCCTAAGACAGTCCCTTACACCCCCACCGCACCCTAAAACAGCCCCAACACACCCCAACGCTGGAGGAGGAATAAGGAAAACAAGTAAATGTATAGGATTTATAACACAAACAGCCCCAATACACCCTATAACAGCCCCTTACACCCCCAACACACCCTAAAACAGCCCCCTACACCCAACGCTGAAAGAAGAAGAAAACAACTAAATATACACTACTTATACACATACACACACACACACACACACACACACACACACACACACACACACACACACATACACACACTCACCCTGATAGAAGGTGTGTGTCGTACAATAGTATCTTCGAGTCCTCGGATCCACTTTTCCCTCTCGTCTGGATCGTGGGCCTGCAAGTAGTAGTAGTAATAGTAGTAGTAGTAGTAGGAGTAGGAGTAGGAGTAGGAGTAATAGTAGTAGTAGTAGTAGTAGTAGTAGTAGTAGGAGTAGGAGTAGTAGTAGTAGTAGTAGTAGTAGTAGTAGTAGCAAGAAAGGGATTTAATTTCATGGTCTTTCAATTATAATGTTAAACTTGAATACTGTTTTTACCACATTTTAAAATCATTATACAGAGAGAGAGAGAGAGAGAGAGAGAGAGAGAGAGCGAGAGAGAGAGAGAGAGAGAGAGAGAGAGAGAGAGAGAGAGAGAGAGAGAGCGAGAGAGAGAGAGAGAGAGATATACACACATACAAACAGACAGATAGAGACACAGACAGAACAGACAGATAGTTGATGACAAAACCATTAGTTCTACCTGGAAGTGGAAGGTCTTGGTATCAACAGTAATGGTGAATGTGGAGTCATCGTCATCATCAATGCCCACCACAGCTCCCTTCAAACGCACACACCCCCTCCGAGCACCTCGCATCATCTTCTCTTTGGACTGCGGAATAAAAATCAAATATCACATACACACGAAAAATATATATAATCAAACATTCTCTCTTACGTCACACACAAACAAAACACTATTAATAAATATTCTATCAATATATATCTTTCCATAAACTGTTTATTATATTTGGTATTTCTGCATAATTACTGCTCGGACGATATCAATATAAATATGAAGTGGTACATACTATACAAAGTGTACTGAATACATCTGTGAAGGTTTCAGGCGGTGCTCACCATTATTTATCTGCAAAACGTCTTGGAAGTTAGGTTAGGTTATGGTTATGGTTATGGTTATGGTTAGGTTAGGGTTAGATTAGGTTCAGTTAGGTTATGGTTAGATTAGGTCAGGTTAGGTTTAGTTAGGTTATGGCCAGATTAGGTTAGGTTTAGTTATACAAGCTTTCTATATTCTATTACCCAAAAGTTAAGCATTTCACCCTAGATTTTTTTTTCCATATTGTCATTATGTGCTATATTTGCTTACAATGACGAGCACCGCCTCAAACCTTGACATATGTGATGAGTACACTATGTATGGTATGTACCACTTCATATTTATATCATTATCGTCCAAGCAGTAGTTACGTAGATTTACCTAAATTATAGTAAGATAAATACACTTTCAATCACACACTGAAACTTTTAATAACTTTCACATAAAATTTTTAAAAATTGGTTTATACCACAAGCAAAATAAATAGGCAGTGCTTCCAGGTACGACAGCCGTACGAATAAGGGATGACAATGGAGGTACGGATACCGTATCTGTAAGCACTTATAGGCACAGCTTACAGATACGGCAGCCGCATCCCCATAGTGCTCGGTTACAGATACGGCGGTAGTAGTATTAATATCACCAATCAACACTTTCTCACCATATATAACTCGCACTATCTCACCAATCTCACCTTTTAATAGTGCAAGTCTCAACGTGTAATAGAATAAATAACAGTAATTCCATAATAATACGAGCCTACCTTATCCACCCTCTATACAACACTATCTCACCCTATAATACTCATACTATCTCCCTCATCTCACCGTCTCACCGTGTAATAGGAGAGCAGCCCAGCACTGTCATCCAGCACGAACCACCGGTACTGCCACCCCTTCATAACATTGGTCCACTTGCTCAGAGGCCCTTCCATCACAGCCATCTTGCTAATAAGAATAACCGGTCTAGAGGGAGGAACAGGTTGAATAAGGGGTTGGATTACATATATATGGGTGATGAAAGAAACAAAGTACTCACTTATAGGTGTTATGATAGAGTTGGATTGTTTTAAGTGTGTCGTGTTTACATTGGTGTATGTTGTTTATGTTTAGGGAATTACGCGGGAAGCAGACGATGCTGTTTAACTGTCAGAAGTGACAGCTTGCATTAAACCCTATGACTGTTTAAATACTAAATGTATATATACACCAAACATACCACAACTCTACTTCAATTGTATTAACTGAATCATATTAGTAATTATAACAGGATTGAGACCATTATAATAGTGTTGATGATCTAGCTGATTTAATATAGTTACCCTATGAAGGTCAGAGTAAAATATAGATAAAATCAATATATGACTTCCTAATAATCTGCTACCTCATTAATATTATTTAATTGCATGTGTTCCTCATGTAATTTTTGTGGTCTTCAATAACCCACCTATTAAATTTTAAAGTAATTTGCTTCTCAATCACATGGCGAATTTTTTCATTAAAAAAATGTAATGCAGTACTTTTAGTGTAATGTCAAGGTCCATCAAGAGAATAGCCTTCCATAGTGTTAGCATGCAGGTCCTCTCCCTGGTGTGAAAGGTCCTGAGGATCCACCCAGTTAATTTCTTGGCTGTGTTGGTGATGTTAATGATGTGCTGGGAGAAGGTGCCGTCAGCACTCATGGTGATTCCCAGGTCATGCACGTGCTGTGTTGGATTGATGGTCTGGTGGTGGGCCTGGTAGCCGGTGTCTTGTTTGATGTCATATAGAGGACCATACTTAATTAGTTCAAATTTGTCGTTGTTCATTGCCATGCTATTTGTAACAGTCTAGTAGGTGATTCAAGTCTTCCTGCAACAGAGCCACATCTTTCTCTGTTTTTTATTTTCCTCTTTATCCTTGTGTCGTCGGCAAAAGAGGTAGTCCGGGAATGTTTGAGTCCTCTGTCTACCGATCATGATCAGGAACAGTAGAGGCCCCTGCACTGACCCCTCACTCGGGTCTGAGAGGTGCCCCTGGACTGGTACCTTTTGTATCCTGCCTGTCAAAAAATTGTGGATCCACTTTCCTGGCGGAGGAGGCCATGGTCAACTTTGTCGAAGGCCTTGGCAAAGTCCAAATAGATCACATCGACGTTTGTACTCTCAATGATGTTTTGCACTAGTGATTCTTGATGTGCCAATAACTGCGACAGGCAGGACCGGCCTTTTCTGAAGCCGTGTTGACTCTCATTAAAGGCATTTGTCCTTTCTAAGTGCTCAGTGAGATGATTTCTGACCACTCGTTCAAGAATTTTGATGATGTGACAGGTTATTTGGTGGTGGTTTGTGATAGATACGAAGAAGAGAGAAGAGAGCTAGTAGAAGGAATTACAAAGATTATTGGGGAGGAAGAATGGAGCAAGAGGCTAGATGAAGTGGATGGAGGAATCACCACTGTACTGCGATTGTATGGAGACAAGGAAACTGAAAGAGTGGTGAAGTGTACAAAAGTTTCTGCTGCAGAGTTGGGAAAGGAGAAAGAGACTGACTGAACAAAACTGAGCAGCATTATCTATAGAAAGAGATAGAAGGAAGAAGTAGACAGAAGATCGACCTACAAAGCGATACCAAGCGGAATAGGTCAAAAGAAGAAGAAGAAGAAGACACACATACACATACACACCACACAGTGAACAGCTGATCAACAGTCAACACAGCATGACTCTCATCTTGCTCTCCTCGTAAGTATGAACCACACTTTGCACACTTAATACAGATGCATTCTATCCTACATACTGTATTATATATTCCCTAGTGAACCGTTGTATCACCTCTCCTGTGTACAGCTCTAAGTGGTCCCAGATAATGCTGATCTTAGATATGAGGAGAGGCGTGCCTTGCCTTGCCTTATCTTGCTCTGCCTTGAACATAAGAAGAATTGATGAGACTGCAAGAGGCCAGTTAATGACCTACACGAGGCAGTTCCTTGTCCCCCACCCTTGGAATAATCCAATATTTAGCCATCCCACCTGCCATCCCTATCCATACTCTGATCCAACCGTCTTTTAAAGCTACCTATTGACTCACCGGTGCTACTTTGGCTTATTATCTACAAGGAAAAAGTATCCACCGTACAAGTTTTATTTTGGAATGATATCTACATAGTATAACTTATTATAACATATATATAACAAAGAAAATATAATTGAAATAGTTGGGTTAGTCTAACCTAACCTAACCTAACCTCTAGATCGCATACCAAAGTAGATGTTCGTTCTATTGAGTTATAATGAAATTGAATTGGAATGTAATAATAGATGTAGGAGTGTAAAGTATTATGCATTTTTTTCTAGGCAAGCTATGGTGAAATACAGTTTGACATTATAGTAATCAGGAAAATAAGGCCAGATTCGTGTTCAGTATAATCTAAAACCTCATTGTACCAATTTTCATGAGATTCGGAGGTGTGGAAATTTTCATGAAATTTTGTAGGGTACACCCTTAGAATTTTTTAGATAAATCACATATTTTTAAATAACTCAAAATGTATGGGGTTTACGTAAAAGACATATAGAATATAAAAGAAAGAGCAAGAGACGTTCGTTCTATTGAGCTATACTAGAACTCAATTGGAATTTAATTATAGGTGTAGGAGTGTAAAGTATTATGTATTCATTTCTTTTATAAAATTTTAATTTTCTTCATAGGTATTTGAGTTATTGAAAAGACGATGACTTTATAAGATAGACATAACCAAACTCCATAATTTTACTTCTATACAATTTTCCTTTAAGACTAATATTTACGTAGTAAAATGGGAAAACCTTTTTCGACCTCAATTCTGGTGGAATTTACGGGCCACAAAATGGAAAATCCTAATATTATAGTAAGGACAAAACTAATTCCAGATTCGTGATCAGCATGCCCGAGAACCTCTTGGTACCAAGTTTCATGAGTGGTGTTGAAACATTAACCTAACCTAACTAACATTTCCCACCCATTTGACTTTTTCGCTGAAATCATGATATTTTGAATAACTCGAAAAGTATGAAGTTTACGTCAAAAATGTATGGAATAGTGTCCTTTCCTTCCATCTTACAACTGACCTTCCTCTCCTCGTAGGACCTTCAGTTTCACTCACCCTTTCTTCACAAACAAAGTAGATTCATAACACGTAGATCGCATTATTAAGTGTAGATCCCATACCAAAGTAGATTCATGACACGTAGATAACAAGCCAAAGTAGCACCGACTCACCACTTACTACGTGTCTACCCAGCCTATTCCAATCGTTCACTCTGTTAATGAACCAATATCTACCTTGACCTCACCACACCCAAGCAAAGCATCTTGCAAGTTATGTTACGTTAATTATATAATGTAATGTTTGGTTAGGTATGGTTTGGTTAGGCTCGGTTATATAAGCTTTTTACCCAAAAGTTAGGCACGTGCCATATCTATAAGCGAGCGCAGTGAGAATACGGCTGCTATACCTGTAAGCTGTGCCTATAAGTGCTTACAGATACGGCAGCTGTACCCCATTGTCATCCCCTATTCATACGGCTGCTGTACCTGTAAGCGCTGTCTTTAAATATCACTTTGGTAAGGAACCCAAATAGCAACGGACTCTAGGGTGTATAGATAACAAATTCAGTTATTTCCGTTGAACAAAAATGCGCGCAGACATTGAGTGCAGCTCCTAACCACACTATTTTCTTTACAGTTCTTGAGAAGTTGGTGCCAATTGAATGTTTCGTTTAGTTTCATCAGTGTTACCAGAGCGGGCAGTCCAAGGCCTATCAGCCGCCTATTTCAAAGGTATTGTTCACTGTACAAACACGTGAACGTATATATAATTTCAACAAAGGATGATGACATTATTTTATAGTTGTGGTTTCCGTTATTTATATGGTTTTGCTTCCCTCCCTGTGTGTGTTTGTGTGTGTGTGGCAGGAATTGCTTGGTACAGTGTTGGTTCGGACAAGTTTCACAGCAGTCAGACCACCATTGAACATAACAAAATGAAGGTCCAGGTGCTCCCCGCCCTCTCAGACAACTATATGTACTTGGTGAGTGTGATATAACAATATAAGAATATAATTAAGCTACAAAAAGGCCCAAACACCCAAACAACACCCCAAAAAATTAATAAATGAATAAATATCAATAATAGTAATACAAAAGGAATATAATGATTGCAAACAAACCTATTTTTCAGTTATTGAATGAAACCAGTTTACTACTACTACTACTACTACTACTACTACTACTACTACTACTACTACTACTACTACTACTACTATTTTTTTCAGTTAATGGATGAGACGAGTAAAGAAGCCGCCATTATTGACCCCGTGGAGCCCAAGACAGTGTTGGAGGCTGTCAAGGCAGCTGGTGTGTGTCTGACAACTGTGCTCACCACACACCACCACTGGTAAGGCTGTTAGGAACACACACCACCACTGGTTCAACTTTTCTTCCATCTTTTATATATAATTCATACGTTTTTTTCATTAATCTATCAATTCCTTTCTTCCGTAGTTTCTCATTTCCTTTCGTCCCTATTTTCGCAGTTATCATCATCATCATCATCATTATTATTATTATTATTATTATTATTATTATTCTCTACACATAACAAGGTGTAGTTATTAACGGTGTTGTTGATGGCGTTGCAGGGACCACGCTGGCGGCAACAAGGAGTTAGTAAACATCTATGACAAGCCGTTGAAAGTTATAGGTGGAGATGAGAGAGTGGAAGGACTGACCCAGCTTGTAGGTCACGGCGATACCTTGACCTTGGGCTCCCTCAAGGTGGAGTGTCTGTTTACACCCTGTCACACCAAGGGTCACATCTGTTATAATGTGACCTCAGATGACCCCGAGCACAAACCTGCCGTCTTTACAGGTGTGTAGGTCTGGTTGAGAGAGAGAGAGAGAGAGAGAGAGAGAGAGAGAGAGAGAGAGAGAGAGAGAGAGAGAGAGAGAGAGAGAGAGAGAGAGAGAGAGAGAGAATGACAATCCCTTTAAACTTGTACTTTTTTCAGGTTAAGTTGAAATATATTTTTTTATGTATGCTATTAATAAATTAAGTATACCGTATTTTAAGGTATTTTCAGTATTTTAAGTACGTCTAAACTTATATTTTTTTCAGGTGACACTCTGTTTATTGGTGGTTGTGGAAAATTCTTTGAAGGGGATGGTAAGCAGATGTACAGAGCCCTGATTGAAGTGTTGGGAGCCTTGCCAGACCATACAGTAAGTGAAACATACATACCGTATATACCGGACTATAAGACGAGATTTTTTGCCAAGTTTAAGGCTTCTAAATCTAAGGGTCGTCTTATACACCGAGAATAAAACACAAACCTATAACTCCGTGATGAATATTCAGCGCCACTGTACCTTGGAATTAATTCCGCATGCACACACGTGTATGCATAATATATATATATATATATATATATATATATATATATATATATATATATATATATATATATATATATATACACACCTACACACACATACACAGGCGTGCGGGCCCACCCTATGGGTGTTGAATGTTTAGTTTACTGACAACGTCAATTGGCGACACTGGTGATGAAGCTGCAGACGACAACCCAGATGATGCAGAATTTGACCCGTATGATGATGCCCTTGAACATGTATCTCAAGATATATTTGACATGCTTACTGTATCAGATGATGATTTTGAAGGTTTTTAATTAAATATCTGTTTCGAATGTTTGAGGCAATTGTTGAAACAAGGTATTAGAGCGCGCCCGGCATGGCGGTGCTGATGTTTATGATGGTTTCTTTAGGTTTTAAAAAATTCAGACTATTGTTTAGTAAAAGTAATATACGTACAATAAGTAGTTTTTTTAATTGCTTTAACTACTTACATCTTGAGCAACTAGTGTTGGAAGTAATTGTTGGAGTAATAGATTAAGGACGGGTGAACAGTGAACCTTATCATGAGAAAGGGGGTCGTCTAATATAGCGATAATAGCTCAAAACCAAATTTTTTTCCTCGAAAATTGGGGATCGTCCTATATAACCAGTCGCCTTATAGTCCGGTATATACGGTACATACATACATCATTCATTATTCTTATACACATTCATTAACATCAACTAGAAAGGTATTGTATTTACCTAGTAGTAGTATACAGGGCCTGAGCTACACTCTTCTGCTCCTGTCTCTCTGTGTCTATACTTGTCATGTTTTTCCTTCAGTTGGTGTACATTCTTTGCCATTATCACCTCTTCCTTCAGTCCATTCCAAGTACATATCTATACTTCTATGGGGGGAAAACTGTACTCTTTTTGTATCTTTCCAGCCAATGTAAGTTGTACTGTGTTGTTTCAGCTTGTGTACTGCGGACATGAATATGCAGTACAGAATCTGAAGTTCGGACATCACGTTGAACCGGATAATCTTGCAATTCAGGAGAAGATAGCCTGGGTGAAGAAGAGGCGGGATGATAGCCTACCCTCTGTGCCTTCTACAATTGGTGACTATCTAATGTTTACTTACTCATTACTATAGAAAATAATGGATTGAATAACATTGCAATTCAAGAGAAGATCCTAGTGTGTTGGTGGAGAAGGAAATCAATATATACATAGATACAATTATTTGAGATATATATACACAAAAAAAAAACCTCGCAATCTTACCCATATTTACCCTATTGAGAAAGTGTATTATTTTATTTTCAGGTGAGGAAAAGCAGATTAATCCGTTTATGCGCGTTGGTGAGCCCAGCGTCCAGGCTCACGTTAAGACCACAGACCCGGTGGAGACCATGACTGCTGTGAGGAGTGAGAAGGACAGCTGGAAGCCACCCAAGGCTTAGGAAACACAGCTTAAGGCTTAGCCAAGAACACCTCTTAAGGCTTAGGAAACACAGCTTAAGGCTTAGCCAAGAACCTCTTAAGGCTTAGGAAACACCTCTCAAGCTGTAGGAAACCTTTCTTCAACTCAGCTTAAGCTTTAGGAAACCTTTATTAAGGCTCACAAAACCTTCCTTCAACTGGGCTTAAGCTTTAGGAAACCTTTCTTCAACTCAGCTTAAGCTTTAGAGAACCCTTCTTCAACTCAGCTTAAAGTTTAACACACTTATAAACTTGTGTAATCTATAATACTTATATTCTTTGACTTCATTCATTTAAACACTTGTTGCTGTTGTATTCATTTACTGAGAGTGTAGTGTAGGTAGACTGACACTTAGGAGTTGTGTGTGTGTGTTAACTGGCCTCTTGCAAGTCTCCTCATTTCTTATGTTCACACACACACAGCAGCGGTATCTGTAACAATCCAGTAGTTCAGATGCATTTGAATTATTTTTTATATTATACTTTACGTAGCTTTACCAAAGTAAGTACAAGGGAACCCAAACAGCAACATACCCTAGGGTCCTGCAAAGGCTGTTGGATATAACTACTCTACACAAACTATGTGCTTCAATTTGAGAAAGGATACTACTGAATATACTTGCAGAATAATTGTTCAAATACACTACCTAATGTTTTTCTACATTGGTGTTCATGATGTATGTGTATGTGTATATGTGTATAAGTTACTATGAAGGTTTTGCAGAAAGGATTGTAAATGTTAACACAAAATGTAACAACTTCAATCATATTGGAAGTATAGAGAGAAAAATAAATTCAGATTACTTTTCTTTATGAACCCATCCACTACTACTACTACTACTATTAACGCTACTATTACTACTACTACTACCAAATATTCTGGTAAAGATACATATATATATAGGGTGAACTGACTTCATTTTATTTTATTTTCATATTATTTCAAGACAAAAAAAGAAGGAAAAATGGTTAGTTCATTATCACAAAATGCTTTGCCTTGTGACTAGGAACAGAAATATCAACAGTTTCAATAAAAAGTGAAAAACTGCTTTGTAAAGAAAATATACACAGTCATACAACCTCACTTGGCTTCAAATATATCTCGTTTGGCCCGGACGGTTCCTTCTGTTACGTATACTTTGGGTCTGTCTTTGACTCGGTAAATGTCGCGCCGCTCAACACGAGAGTACGGTTGACGGCACAGCTTTGGCGCGGCACAATCTTTGGTGGCGTAAGGGGAAGAGGCGGAGGACTTGGTGCCGTTATGGTGGAGGTGACAGGCAAAGTTAGTGATGCCGGCCAGCCTGTGGTGTCCAGTATGTAACGGCACTAAGCATCCCTGACGTAACCGTGAGGACTGGCGGTGCGTTCCGTCACTCCCACTGCTGCCAATATTCCTCTCAAAAAAGTCTACAATTTGTCGGATATCTGTGTCCACATAGTTGGTGGGTACAATGTCCTCCCCTTCGCACATGGAGGAGAGGTCACAGCTATGGGGGTCATGACAGCATCCAAGACTAGATAGGTCCTCTGAGCTATCGGTAATGACAGACGATGACCTCTGCACAAAACAATGATGGTTGGGGTCATCGTCTTCAGCAGAGATCAGCGAGGCAGTGCTCAGCTCCGAGTAAGACAGACATAACTCAGGAGTACCAATACGCTCCACATCCCCTACACTAAAAAACCCGCTTTCACCTGACCCCCTACGCCGCACAGGAGCACTGATGTGGGTGTTGTTTAGCATGGCAGGACCCACCTCACCCCCACTCCCCACCTCAGACCGTGGGATGCTGTTAGCTGAACTGTCAACCTCAGAACTAATTGTCAATTTACACTTACAGTCACTGACCTTGAACTTCTTAACACTATGTAAACACTGGCAATGTTTTCTGTTATGACACAAAACACAGGAGTCTGAGGTGTGGATGTGCTTGTTAGACTCCATGCTGGGTGCGTCTCCAATTAGCAGCGGGTAGTTAGGTAACGAGTGGCAGTAACGACCGCCCTCTTGAAGTGCCAATTGGGATCGTGCCGGTAGTTTCAACTGGGCAAATGGATTCACAGTGCCAGTTGAGGGTTGGAAGTAAGGGTCTGCGGCACTCATTTTCTCCACTATTTCCTGTGGGGTTATAGTAGTAGTGCCAGTAGTGGGTGGGGGGGTGAGGTGGGTGTATTGGGCGGGTGTGTTGGGTGGGTGGACGCCGTCACCCGCCTGGTTACGTAACAGTTTGAATGTGTCGTCAGACTGCGACCGCCGGTGACACACTGTCGGGGAGAGACAGAGACTTGTTGGTTATAAGGTCATAAACTATCATTAAATATAAACAAAACACACTCACACACTAGTAATCCTGATCATATAGACATCAAAATTAATGGATCTTTAATTAAACAAGTAGAAGCTAAATTGCACTAGAAATCTCATGCAGAAACCATCTTAAAATCCCCTTATATTCTCTCTCTCTCACTCTCTCTCTACCAACCTTTAAGCTTCCTGGCAGTGCAGCAGACGGGCTGGAAGGTGAGTTGGTTCAGCAGGTACTCAAGTTTGCTTTTGAGTTCTTCAAAGGACGGACGGGAGGCAGGATCAATCTGGCGGAAACACAAACACAAACATGAATCAAAACAAAGGTTGGATTTCACTTGTATTCAATATTCATTCACCAGGAAATAGAATAGCGAGAAATCATGTTTTTTCCCTCGTTTCTTCCCTGTAAAGAGTAAACAATAGCAGGAAATAGATGCAACAAGGGATGGAGGTTCAGTTTAACATTAGAGGCGATTTAACACTCCTCTTCTGAATGAGTTGAAGTGATAGTCAGGTAATAGAAGGGACGTACAATGATCCTGTTCCCAATGTACATCACACACTACCTGGCAACACATGAACGCTAGCTGCAGGAACAGGGCAGGACAGTCTTGTTGGCACATTTGGTAGAAGTCAAGATAGTGAACCCCAAAGTTGTGGGTCCGAGGCAACACATCTGGGTCTGCTTCACACCTGGAATCAGTTAGGTTAGGTAAGGTAAGGTTAGGTAAGGTAAGATAAGGTTAGGTTAGGTTAGGTAAGGTAAGGTTAGGTTAGGTAAGGTAAGGTTAGGTTAGGTAAGGTTAGGTAAGATAAGGTTAGGTAAGTTTAGGTAAGGTAAGGTAAGATTAGGTTAGGTAAGGTAAGGTTAGGTTAGGTAAGATTAGGTTAGGTTAGGTAAGGTAAGGTAAGGTAAGGTTAGGTTAGGTTAGGTAAGGTTAGGTAAGATTAGGTTAGGTTAGGTAAGGTTAGGTTAGGTAAGGTTAGGTAAGGTAAGGTAAGGTTAGGTAAGATAAAGTTAGGTAAGATAAGGTTAGGTAAGGTAAGGTAAAGTAAGGTAAGGTAAGATAAGGTAAGGTAAGGTAAGGTTAGGTTAGGTTAGGTTAGGTAAAATAAGGTTAGGTTAGGTTAGGTAAGGTAAGGTTAGGTTAGGTAAGATTAGGTTAGGTAAGGTTAGGTAAGGTAAGGTAAGGTAAGGTTAGGTTAGGTTAGGTTAGGTAAGATAAGGTTAGGTAAGGTAAGGTTAGGTTAGGTAAGATTAGGTTAGGTAAGGTTAGGTTAGGTAAGGTAAGGTTAGGTTAGGTAAGATTAGGTTAGGTAAGATTAGGTTAGGTAAGGTAAGGTTAGGTAAGGTAAGGTTAGGTAAGGTAAGGTTAGGTTAGGTAAGATTAGGTTAGGTTAGGTAAGGTTAGGTTAGGTAAGATAAGGTTAGGTAAGGTTAGGTAAGGTAAGGTAAGGTAAGGTAAGGTAAGGTAAGGTAAGGTTAGGTAAGATTAGGTTAGGTAAGGTAAGGTAAGGTAAGGTAAGGTAAGGTAAGGTAAGGTTAGGTTAGGTTAGGTAAGATAAGGTTAGGTAAGGTAAGGTAAGGTTAGGTAAGGTAAGGTAAGGTAAGGTTAGATAAGGTAAGGTAAGGTAAGGTTAGGTTAGGTAAGGTAAGATAAGGTTAGGTAAGATAAGGTTAGGTAAGGTAAGGTTAGGTTAGGTAAGGTTAGGTAAGGTTAGGTTAGGTAAGATTAGGTTAGGTTAGGTAAGGTAAGGTAAGGTAAGGTAAGGTAAGGTAAGGTTAGGTTAGGTAAGGTAAGATAAGGTTAGGTAAGATAAGGTTAGGTAAGATTAGGTTAGGTTAGGTAAGGTAAGGTTAGGTTAGGTAAGGTAAGATAAGGTTAGGTAAGATAAGGTTAGGTAAGGTAAGGTTAGGTTAGGTAAGGTTAGGTAAGGTTAGGTTAGGTAAGATTAGGTTAGGTTAGGTAAGGTTAGGTAAGGTTAGGTTAGGTAAGGTAAGGTTAGGTAAGATTAGGTTAGGTAAGGTTAGGTTAGGTAAAGTTAGGTAAGGTAAGATTAGGTTAGGTAAGATAAGGTTAGGTTAGGTTAGGTAAGGTAAGGTTAGGTTAGGTAAGATTAGGTTAGGTAAGATTAGGTTAGGTAAGGTAAGGTTAGGTTAGGTAAGGTTAGGTAAGGTAAGATTAGGTTAGGTAAGGTTAGGTTAGGTAAGGTTAGGTAAGGTAAGGTTAGGTAAGGTAAGGTTAGGTAAGATTAGGTTAGGTAAGGTTAGGTTAGGTAAAGTTAGGTAAGGTAAGATTAGGTTAGGTAAGGTTAGGTAAGATAAGGTTAGGTAAGGTAAGGTTAGGTTAGGTAAGATTAGGTTAGGTAAGGTAAGGTTAGGTTAGGTAAGATTAGGTTAGGTAAGGTAAGGTTAGGTTAGGTAAGGTTAGGTAAGGTAAGATTAGGTTAGGTAAGGTTAGGTTAGGTAAGGTTAGGTAAGGTAAGGTTAGGTTAGGTAAGGTAAGATAAGGTTAGGTAAGATAAGGTTAGGTAAGATTAGGTTAGGTTAGGTAAGGTAAGGTTAGGTTAGGTAAGGTAAGATAAGGTTAGGTAAGATAAGGTTAGGTAAGGTAAGGTTAGGTTAGGTAAGGTTAGGTAAGGTTAGGTTAGGTAAGATTAGGTTAGGTTAGGTAAGGTTAGGTAAGGTTAGGTTAGGTAAGGTAAGGTTAGGTAAGATTAGGTTAGGTAAGGTTAGGTTAGGTAAAGTTAGGTAAGGTAAGATTAGGTTAGGTAAGGTTAGGTAAGATAAGGTTAGGTTAGGTTAGGTAAGGTAAGGTTAGGTTAGGTAAGATTAGGTTAGGTAAGGTAAGGTTAGGTTAGGTAAGGTAAGATTAGGTTAGGTAAGGTTAGGTTAGGTAAGGTTAGGTAAGGTAAGGTTAGGTAAGGTAAGGTTAGGTAAGATTAGGTTAGGTAAGGTTAGGTTAGGTAAAGTTAGGTAAGGTAAGATTAGGTTAGGTAAGGTTAGGTAAGATAAGGTTAGGTTAGGTTAGGTAAGGTAAGGTTAGGTTAGGTAAGATTAGGTTAGGTAAGGTAAGGTTAGGTTAGGTAAGGTTAGGTAAGGTAAGATTAGGTTAGGTAAGGTTAGGTTAGGTAAGGTTAGGTAAGGTAAGGTTAGGTAAGGTTAGGTTAGGTTAGGTTAGGTAAGATAAGGTTAGGTTAGGTTAGGTAAGGTAAGGTTAGGTTAGGTAAGATAAGGTTAGGTTAGGTTAGGTTAGGTTAGGTTAGGTAAGGTAAGGTAAGGTAAGGTAAAGTAAGGTAAGGTAAGGTAAGGTAAGGTAAGGTAAGGTAAGGTTAGGTTAGGTTAGGTTAGGTAAGGTAAGGTAAGGTAAGGTAAGGTAAGGTAAGGTTAGGTTAGGTTAGGTTAGGTAAGGTAAGGTAAGGTAAGGTAAGGTAAGGTAAGGTAAGGTAAGGTAAGGTTAGGTTAGGTTAGGTAAGGTTAGATTAGGTTAGGTTAGGTAAGGTAAGGTTAGGTAAGGTTAGGTAAGGTAAGGTTAGGTTCGATTGGATTGGAAGTTTAATCCAGGCTTATGGCAGCTTTTTGGTGAGAGATAGTACTTAAGTCCCTTGTATAACTTCATCAAACTTTAATTAAATTGTCCAAGTTGTTTTCCAGACAATACTGTGTGTGTGTGTGTGTGTGTGTGTCTGTGTGTGTGTGTGTGTGTGTGTGTATGTGTGTGTGTGTGTACGTACCTGGCAATCATTTCACACACTATGATGCCAAAACTGAACACATCAACGCGGTGGTCGTACCAGTCGCCTCGGATCACCTCGGG
>JAXIVD010007189.1:0-5000 GCA_036785275.1 Cancer borealis
CTTCACTCCCTCCCAAACAAAAAGTGGAGGTGGTAAGGCAGCATTTCCTTATGGATCTGAATGGATGTCCTAATCGGTGGTGTGTGGAACAGGCGGATCCTTCGAGTGACGGGAATGTGTGGTTTGAAGGATTCCCTCAGGCTGGGGTGACGGATGGCGGGGTGAGGGGTGACGGGATTACCCTGAAGAGGATTACCACGGTAGCCCACACAGTAGCCACCATCAGCATCCTCTTAATTGTGTGGTTATATTATGTCGTGCTGCTACCTCACCGCAATGAAACCGCACGCTGCTACCACGACAGAACAGTGAAGGGGGTGAGGGAGGCAGCACCAGTAGCATCACCGTCCCTCCTCCTCCTCCTCCTCCTCCTCTTCCTCCTCCTCCCCAGCAGAAGCCAGATGTGCAGCGTCTGACCAGTGAGGGGCGACGAGGCGAAGCGACGACGCCCAACACAACGACAAGCATCATCTCCACCGCAAATAAACGCACCAGACACACCACCATCACCACCATCACCACCACCACCACCACCACCACCACCATTACCACTTACGATAAAAATAAAAACTTTCCCCAAGAATTTTCGTTGTCCGCCGCCGCCGCTTGCCCTTCACGGGACCAACAGCCTGGCAGGTAATCGTGCAAACACCGGTGCATCCTGTCGCTGTACCTGGCGCGGGGTTGTGTGTTCCTCGGAGAATGACAATCCAATATGAGATCCCCCTACGCAATGGTCCCAGCAAGGCCACTCGGGCGTAAAATTACCTCAGGAGTCCTCGATAGCGATTCAAGGGCCGTAGACACCCTCCCAGCCGCGGCCACGAGGTAGACAGTGGAAGGAGGAGGAGGAGGAGGAGGATGGAAGGATTTTAAGGCAAAACATGAAATTCCTTCTGTCGATGCTTAAGGTTTGGATCGCGGGGTTCGGGGCGGGGCGGGGCAAGGATGTGTACTCATGCCTCCTTCTCCTCCTTCTCTTCCTCCTTCTCCCCCTCCTCCTGCTACTGGTACTGCTGCTGCTTGTTGCGGGGAGTA
The DNA here is from genome assembly GCA_036785275.1 of Cancer borealis. NCBI lineage: Eukaryota > Metazoa > Arthropoda > Malacostraca > Decapoda > Cancridae > Cancer > Cancer borealis. Next base: position 1,039 of record JAXIVD010007189.1, read on the forward strand.
AAATACATGTATTCTTAAAATTACACGGTTTTCAGTTCTGTTAGCGGTACAGGAACGGAAGCGAGCATGGCGACGCTGCGACACACCGCTGCTGTAATGGACAGGTGTTGCAGGTAAAGGTGGAAATTAGGCGTCGTTTCTTAGTTTTGATTCCACGTCAAGAAGTCGAGAATGAAGTGCAAGATGGGGTGACGGGGATGGCATGTGTAGGGCGGCGAGGCTCTTGAGTGTGTGTGCGTGTGTGTGTGTGTGTGTGTGTGTGTGTGTGTGTGTGTGTGTGTGTGTGTGTGTGTGTGTGTGTGTGTGTGTGTGTGTTGGGTGTGGATGGCGTTAGGCGTGGCGTGGGCAGGAACTAGTGTGTGCGTGATTGGCGTGGGCACCATTAGGGAGCAATGGGGCGTGTGGGGGTGTTGGAGTGTTGTGGGGGAGGCGTGGTGTTGGAGGTGAGGGTCGAATATGGAATTATTACCACCACCTGCCAATACTTCCTCGTGACGCTGTGGCTGTGTTAGTAGTAGTAGTAGTAGTAGTAGTAATAGTAGTAGTAGTAGTAATAGTAATAGTTTGTGTGATATCTCGTGGCCAGGAAACTATATTCAACAACTATTTACGACTCTAATCATAAAATAAAGTAAGCTATTTAACATGTGAAATAATGGGAAGGTGAAGGAGCTGTATGGGAGAAGAGAACGAAGGCAGTGGTTGGGAAAGAGAGAGAGAGAGGAAAAAAAAAAAAAGAGTGTAACCTGCAGCTCCTCCTCGCCGAGAGACACACTGTCCAGCACACCTTCACCAGAGTCACCTCAGCCTCCTTCACCACCCAGGGGCACGAGGGACGCTAGCAGGACTCCCGCTCCCACCAGTGTTGTTAGAGGGTGGTCCTGTGCCGCGCCTCCTACATTGATTTGCGTGTGTTGACATGACTCTGCGGGGAAAGAAAGTAAAAACATCTTGTGCCGTAGATAATGAGACGCAAGTTTATTCACGGCGTTTACCAAGCAATTATCCCTCTCTTCCCTGGGCTGACAAAATATTAGTAAGGCATTCCAGAGATTGTGCCGCGCGAACAAAGGCTGTGTGTAGGCTGCCTCCATTGTGTATTTCTCTGCCTGCCGGAGACGCGGGCGCCGGACAAACACTCCATGCGTGTTGCACAGTATCGCAACACTTGGCCGCGGGGGAGTGGCGCAGGGAAACACCAGTGCAATTTTGCCAAACAAGCACTAACCCTCTTAAACAGGTACTTGGGGACTCGCATCTGTCAGCAACCCGCGCGGGGAGGCTATGGGGAGACGGGAGGGGGACGGAGAGGGAGAGAGACGGGGAGTTTCACATGACTATCAAGGAAGAAGGAGGGAAGAAGCAAGGAGAGGAGGAGGTGATGGCAAGCCCCAAGACAGACATGCCCACAACAGGCCGCGACAATCATCTCCTGAAATTAGCACCTACAAATGGCCCTCACCTGGCAATCTTGCAGAAAGTGGTACCTCTCGGCCCTCAATCTGTCACCTGGAACTCCGCATCGGCCACCGCTCGGCCACTCCACCCTCCTCCCCCTTCAGCCTTGCCCTCACCCTCCCCTCGCCCCGCTCGGCTGGTTCGAAGGATGCAACAAATTATTAAGCAGAGTCACACACAGAACCTCCAGGGCGGCCATCTTGCTGTCTGTGTCAAGCGGAGAGAAAGACAGTGAGTGTGTTTACCTCACTTCGGAAGAGGACGTTTGTCTACACCACCCTTTCCTCCCTCCTCCTCCTCCTCCTCCTCCTCCCTCCCTCCCTCCCTCCCTCTGTCTTCCTTCTCCTCTCCTCCCTCGCGTTCACATCCTCACACTCACTTTTCTTATTAACCTTTCTCTCTCTTTTTTTTTTCTCTCTTTATGGACGGAATTTTTGCTCCTCTTTCTTTACTGTGTCTCGCTGAAGGACCAGCATGAGGGGAGAATAAAAGGAGCCTCTTAAGTCATCCTCATTCCCCTCATTACACTCTTTACCACAAAACATGAAACTGTGCTATTACAAACTTACTTTACGAACATTTGTCTTATATTTATAACTATGCGTCTACTTATATCATTAAAAATAATATCTCTCTCTCTCTCTCTCTCTCTCTCTCTCTCTCTCTCTCTCTCTCTCTCTCTCTCTCTCTCTCTCTCTCTCTCTCTCTCTCTCTCTCTCTCTCTCTTCTCTCTCTCTCTCTCTCTCTCTCTCTCTCTCTCTCTCTCTCTCTCTCTCTCTCTCTCTCTCTCTCTCTCTCTCTCTCTCTCTCTCTCTCTCTCTCTCTCTCTCTCTCTCTCTCTCTCTCTCTCTCTCTCTCTCTCTCTCTCTCTCTCTCTCTCTCTCTCTCTCTCTCGGACCCTCGTATTTGTCAGCCTGGACTTGGACTGTCTCCTCTTCAGTTCCACCTCCGTAGTTTTAACTCAATGGATTTTGGTAACATAGGAGGTAGAAGGAGGAGAAGGATCAGGAGGGGGAGGGAGGAGGAGGGCCGCTACACTGTAAGGTCTATGTGTTTGTCAATGTGTGTGTGTGTGTGTGTGTGTGTGTGTGTGTGTGTGTGTGTGTGTGTGTGTGTGTGTGTGTGTGTGTGTGTGTGTGTGTGCTTTCCTGACTCTTCTCCCTTCCTCTCTCCTTTCCACCCTCCCTCCTTCCCTACCATCTTCCCTCCCTCCCTCCCTCCCCCCTGCCATCCTCAGTCCAACGCCTCAACCACCAACAGTCCAAGTGTTTATTCGTGTGTCAGAGCCTGAGTTTGCCCGTGGCTTGCACTCTCCTCGCCCCGCCACCAAGAAGGTTTGTCCACCCTTGCTCAGGCGAGACTCCCGCCGCACCAAACGATAAAGAAATACTGTTGGTCGGCGTGAGAGCAAATTTCAACGTGGAGTGACGAATTTTTACCAAGTTTAAGGGGTGGATAAGAGAGAGAGAGAGAGAGAGAGAGAGAGAGAGAGAGAGAGAGAGAGAGAGAGAGAGAGAGAGAGAGAGAGAGAGAGAGAGAGAGAGAGAGAGATGAGGAGAAAAGAAATAAGAACCACAAATGTGTTTTTTTTTCCGTCATGAATATAAACAGAGAGGGAGTCAACACTGAGTCCCGATTGTGAGTGGAATATTCTGTTGAGAGATTTAATTTCGGAGGCAGAGGGAGAAAGTCGCCTCCTCCTCCTCCTCCTCCTCCTCCTCCTCCTCCTCCTCCTCCTCCTCCTCCTCCTCCTCCTCCTCCTCCTCCTCCTCCTCCTCCTCCACACACACACGCCGAAAATATTCCCAACTTTGTTATTACCTGTGTGTGATTAGACTCGAGTGTTTTGTTAGGCTGGAGTAGGCGACATTAAGAGCACAAGTGAGGCTGGAGGCGGGGAGGAAAGAGGGGAAAAGGAGGGGAAGTTTTGGGGTTGAGTTTGTTATTGTTTTGTTTTTATTAATAGTGGTGGTAAGTGTAGTAGTAGTAGTAGTAGTAGTAGTAGTAGGAGGAGGAGGAGGAGGTAAGGAGCGCCCATACCATACACCCAAACCCCTTTAGGAAGGCTTACTAGACAACCTTTATCAACCTCTGAACCACAACACACACACACACACACACACACACACACACACACACACACACACACACACACACACATACACACACACATACACATGACAAAGGCATAAAGATAAGAGATAACAATCACCATATCATCTTAAGATCTCCTCTACTTATCCTCTCCTGGCGGCTTTCATCTCCTAACTTGCATACGTTACTTGGTGTTTTTGTTTAGCAGGAGTGCCTCAGGGCCTCAGTTTTTCACCGCTTCTGTTTAGTCTGACCGCCGCCGCCCTCCACTTGTACTCATCAGTGTGGGAATGAGAGGAGGAGGAGGAGGAGGAGGTACCTGGTCTCGTGTTTAGCATCGGTATTGTGTTATGTGAGGTCTCTTAGTTCTTGTCTCGTAACAGTAAACATGAGTATGAAATGGGGAGGTG
>JAXIVD010007189.1:10000-12500 GCA_036785275.1 Cancer borealis
TCTCGGCTGAGGCAATTACCCGACAGCTGTTCCCGATCGCCTGTTTCCCGATGGTGTGTGACTTCCTGCCTCCCCTTCCCCGCCACTACCCCGGAAGTGATCAAGCAGTCTTCACTTTCCTCTCTCTCACTGACGAAACTAAATGAATGATGCGTTATCAGCCTTATGATAACACACATGACTGGCAAAGGATATGTTTTGTTTTTATCATGATTTTTTGGCTAAGTTTTCACTCTAAACTGCCAAAATATAATAATTGGTCAGGTGAGCTGGGGGGAAGGAGTGAGGGGTAATCAATCCTGTTACCTGTGTGATCCGGACACTGCTGATGAGGCGTGATGAGGTAATTGGACACAGAGTTTGATCCTTTGCTTTGAGAAGTGTTCAGTTAGCTGCTTTAAAGGAAGTGTTTTGCGCAGTCAAACTTGTGGTCTCATAAGACTTGCATTTTATCCAATTTTCCCTCTCAGTTGCATCCTTCTTTTTTATCCTCTTCCTCCGCAACTTCCTCTGTGTTCTTGCATTACTCCCTTGTTATCATACCCCTTCACGCAGCCCTTGTCCTCCTCGTCCTTTTCCTTGTAGTTACTCTTCTCGTCGTCCTACTCGTTCTCCTCCTCCTCATCCGCTACAACAGGACGCGAAGAGTGGAGGACAGAGAAACTGCATGAGACCCAAAGTTCACCCTGAGGAAGAACTAAACAGAGGGAGGCACATCCAGTTCCAACGCTTCAGTTTCTGATGACCTGACGACCCCGTTTAGAGCCCCCTCCCGTTCTTCTTCCTCCTCTTACTTAAATTCATGAAGCCTGATCTCGATATCCTCTTATATATGCGTTATAGTGCTATTATTTACCTGTCTTCAAGTCTTGCAGTATCCCACCTTTCCTTTCAAGCCCTTTTGAAGTCCTATCTCTCCTTTCCCGTTCTCCTTCCGTCCTTGGTTGTCCTTCACGCCTTCCTTCCCATACCTGCTCTCGTTTCGTACCCTTGCCCTGTCCCTGCTCCTCCCGGTGTCTGCATGCAGGAGAAAGCCGAGTTCTTGCTTGCCCTCCGTGTGGATCGGGAGGTGGAGTGTGTCATTGTTCCTCGATGTTGGAACCCCTGTGAAGGTTGTGGCTGCATTGTCTTCTTGGTGTGGGTCAGGGTGTCTTGCCGCGGTATGTGGCCCGTTAGGCGAAGTGACGTAGGGGGAACCAGATGAGATGAGGTGGTTAGGATACTACAGGTGAAGCTAATAGGTATTATATTTTGGCCAGGTGAGAATACCCCACGTGAAGCCTACAAGTAGCTCATTATAGCCAGGCAAGACGAGATAGGTATGTCTAAGTGACGATAACACAGATGAGGATAGTGGCAGAGAAAAGATAATAGGTAAAAAGAGCACAGGTGAGGCGCATGCTTGGCTTGGGCAGGTAAGATGAGAAGTAAGGACCAGTCAAGTTTATGGATGTAGGTACAATCAATGAATTAGGTAAATGCAGTCAGACAAGGTGAGGACAGGTGAAGTCTGCAGCTGTAGAGTTAATATGAGATGGTCAGGCAAGGAGGCAGGTAAAAACAGATGGCCAGAGTTGCATTGGTCTGGTTCGTTTTGGTTAGGTAAGTTTAGGTGAGTCTGGGAGGCAGCAGGTGAGACGAGGTTCACCTAGGCGGGCCAGGTGGCGTGTAGGATGATTAAGGTTCCATCAGGTGTGTGTGTCTTTGGTGTCCAAGAAGGTAAATGATGCTGGAGATGTGTTGTCATTTAGAGGACATGCTTCGTGGGTACTTTGTAAAGACCAGTGTGTTTTGACAGTCTGGGAATGTGTTTCCATTTGTCTGTTTGCTTACGTTACGAACTTAAAGTATGATGAAGACTAATTTTTTGCACATGGTACAAATTTTAAAGGGAAATTAAGCAAGCAAAAATAGACAATGAAAATTATGCCTGACAAGAACGGAGAGAGAGAGAGAGAGAGAGAGAGAGAGAGAGAGAGAGAGAGAGAGAGAGAGAGAGAGAGAGAGAGAGAGAGAGAGAGAGAGAGAGAGAATCCATTACCGAGGCTTACCCACAATGCAACGCGAGAGACAATGGCAAGTCTCGGGCCAGCCAGAACAAGATCATTAAATGACCTGTTCCTCTCCACCAGTTTTTCCACACTCGGGGCTCGCTGCCGTAATTCAGATTGCGTCCCAAGCCTTTTACCGGGCTGAGGGAAGCGCTGAAGAAGGCTTCCAGTAATTATAGACGAATTGTCCTGAAGCACCTACTTAAGGGGAGGGTGGCGTTATTACAGGAACCAGAACTGCGGCAGGAATTAAGCTCAAATATTTACAGACATCAATAGAGGCCCTTGTTTGGCGGGTCTGATGTCCTCCGTGTTATTACTGCGGACTCGTTGCCTGGACGCTGCACTGCCCTGCCTCCCTGCCGCCCACCACCCACCGCCCACTACCCTGTCGCTCATCACGTCCACGTCCTTTTGGCTTATGAGAAGGGACGCTACGTGCAGAATGC
>JAXIVD010007189.1:17500-21033 GCA_036785275.1 Cancer borealis
TTTATTGCTTTGTGTTTATTATTATTATTGTTGTTATCTTTATTCTTCTTATTTTCTTCTTTTTCTTCCTCTTCTTGTTTTTAGTCTGGTTTGCTTTGGTTTTCCCTTTCAGTAACGATGACTTAATTTTTTGCTTTTCTCTATTTTATTCAAAGCACGTAACACACACAAAAAAGAACCACACACACACACACACACACACACACACACACACACACACACACACACACACACACACACACACACACACACACACACAATAATGAGGAGGGGGAAGAAGGGGTCTCAGCACCACCGCCTCCCTACCTGCTGCACGCTCGAGTGTTATGCTTGCTGTTATTGCACGCAGCTTGTCATTGTGAGCTTCGTGTAAATATTACCACAGCTCCCTCAAGTGACTGCCGGTTGCACTACTCTCTTTGACGGTAATGCAAGAACACCCCAGCCCTCACCCTTAAGGCCTCACCTGTGCTCTCTCATTAACGCTCATTACCTGTTTCCGAGTCTATTATTATTTAGTATCTAGCACGGTATCATTGCAAGCCAGGACTGATTCTACTGTGTTATTGTCAACTAGCATCGTGTTGCATTGTATTGTATTGTCTGTAGCGTTGTGAAGTGTTATTAAGTGTCATTAATGGAGCTTGTACCGGGTGTCATCAATTGTCATCATCTGACGTCACTGTTATCAATTGTTATTAATGACTTCCATCGCATAGCTTACTTGTAGTCTACTTGTATTAGTCGTGACCTGTCAGCTAAGAAGACTATAAAGTGGTATTCTAGAAAGGCTGAAGTATGTATAGCATTGAAAATAGATAAGAGAGCTCCCAAAAAATGTTTCACTCTAAAAAAAGATAGTTGAAATATATAGAGGATTAAAAATAGATAAGGAAACTAATTAGTGACAAAATAAACTAAAATGTTGGATTAAAAGCAGCAAAAAAAGTTTATGCTTCAATTCTGGTCGTCATTCCGGCAGTTTTTTGTTGATATTTTTAGTGAAGAAGCACTGAAGGGACACCTGTAGACGAGGTGCGCCCAGGTGAAGGGAGGTACATCATTACAGCGGTGAGTCGTGTTATCGTAAATGATCTGTAGTCATTAGTTGGACATAATTGCATTACTCAAATACTTTCTATCAGTTACATCTACCTACAGGTTCTGGTTGTCTTGTACTTGAATGCTGTTGGGTAATTACTGCTAATTGCCTGTTATTAAGTGTACATATCGGCTTCATCGTCTCATTATTGAATTGTGATTTCTACTTATAGTTTGTTCTTTTCTTTTAATATATATATTCATTCACCTGAAGAAAAAGTTATATATATAAGGAATCAAAGTGGATGTTTACCTGAAGGAGATACGTGTACCTGAAGGAGGCGTTGTGAGGAGGACAGACACGTGGGCTACCTGGCACACACCTGAGTTGTTTTCATAATGAACAGGTGTGACAGAGGGGGGCAGGGGAGGAAGGACCAGGAGATAGTACCTACGTGTGTGTGGGTGGGTGTGGGTGGGTGAGTTTCTGTCCGTGTGTGTGTGTCTGGTAGTCAGGTTACCTCCCCCACGGCACCACTAGGAGAGGTTACAGATAAATGTCTAAGGAAGGATATATACAATCGCTGGAAGAGGAGTGAGGCAAAGGTTTCCCATGAGAACAATGGTGGTGGTGGTGGTGGTGGTGGTGGTGGTGGTGGTGGTGGTGGTGGTGGTGGTGGTGGAGGAGGAGGAGGAGGGTGCAGTCTCGGCCACGCCTGGCTGACCAAGGACAAAACTGGAGCTCCTCTCACACCTAACACACACACACACACACACACACACACACACACACGCACACACACACACACACACACACACACACACACACACACACACACACACACACACACACACACACACACACACACACACACACACACACACACACTCACCTGGTAAGTGCACGCCGCCACACACCGTCACAGGGACCACGTGCACTAACTTACACACACACACACACACACACACACACACACACACACACACACACAATTAGCGTGGGTGTAAGAGTGTAGTAGTAGTAGGAGGAGGAGGAGGCAGGAGAGGAGGAGGAGGAGGAGGAGGAAGAGGAAAACAAGTCTTAGGTGAGCTTTACTTAATTGATCTTATACATTTTTTACCTCAAGCTGTTGTGTGTAGGTTGGACGACACGCCGCGTCGCCACCACCGCCGCCGCCGCCACAAGGGAGGTAAACATGGCCCGCTTGAGAGGGAATAAATCATGGATGCTGATGAGTACGAGGAAGAGGAGGAGGCGGAGGAGGAGGAGGAAGAGGAAGAGATATTTGTACATTACTGCCATTTGCTATCATGCTTCATAAGACTTCCATTCCGTGAGGCGAAAACCGTGCCAAAGGCAATGGAAATAATGATAGGATGTGTAAATAAAACTGAGGGTGAGGAAGTGTATGAATGTGAGAATGGCAGTGACGGGGTGGAGGAGGCGGGGGGACGAGGCTCCACTATTGAAATTATTGTGTTTTGGCAACTTGCTTTGTCAGTGTTTGCTGCTCATTAACGGTAAGCAAAGCACATAATTACCGCGCTTTTCATTTCCTCCGAGTGAACGACAATGGAAGGAAGACGAAGGAATCGAGGAATTTGATCCGCGGAGCACCATCGCGCGGCGCCTCCCCGGATGACTTAATTTGTGAGAGCACAGCCTTTGGTTCTGAAGGGAGGCTGCGGCGTGCACGGGTCCGCCTCTCCCTGAAATACTTAAGGAAGCGAGGAAAGAAGAAAGGCGAGAGACAGAGGGATGGACTAGGAGGGAGGGACGGGGAGGGCAGGTGTGAGGGCGGAGAGGGGCGGGCGGGGCGCAAGTAGGGTCAGGTCACCCGAGTTATTAATGAGTCCACGAATGGATAATCTACACATCTCGGCCTCATGATGCTCCGTCAGGCGTCACGCGCCGCTCAACCAAGACCAAAGTGTCGGGGCAAGAACCGGAGCGGGGCTGGGACTCGGGGCGGGGCAGGACCAAAACCCCGACCGGAACCACAAAGGCAGCGTCGGGTTACTGTGGGACCCGAGATCGGGGCCGATGGAGGGCCAAGGGCAACGCCCGACCCGCAGTCAATAAGGCAGAGTGTCTTGCCTTTGTTTCATGCATAGCTGAGCAAGGGTTTCTCCACCACCAGTCCGACTACATTAACTTATTATCCTCCAGTGAACGATGGTCCCGTTCTGCCCTCGTGTTTTTGTGCGTTGACAGCATCAGCGGTGACCTGTTCCACTTGCCTATCACCCGCCTCGTAAAAGAAGATTACCCTTGCGCCTAATACAGCGGCCATGCTTGGGAACAATGTGCGGGAGGTCATTTGGCAGCTTCCCGAGGACGCGTCTCACTACGCAACACTATAGTTTGTCGTGGAAGCTTTCCATTATTAGCATTAGAAGCATTGTTTCTGCGTCCTCCCCTCACCCTCGCGGCCACAGCATGCAAGAATCACGCTGAATTACCACTCGATGTCATGGGAACACACTCACAT
>JAXIVD010007190.1:12500-21031 GCA_036785275.1 Cancer borealis
CTCTCTCTCTCTCTCTCTCTCTCTCTGTCTCTCTCTCTGTCTCTCTCTGTCTCTCTCTCTCTCTCTCTCTCTCTGTCTCTCTCTGTCTCTCTCTTCTCTCTCTCTCTCTCTCTCTCTCTCTCTCTCTCTCTCTCTCTCTCTCTCTCTCTCTCTCTCTCTCTCTCTCTCTCTCTCTCTCTCTCTCAACGGCACATGCCAGCCACATTCTTAATTTAATTTAATGCGCGCGTGCGTGCGCAATGCAAGTGGGTTTTTATTTATAACTTCCAATCCTTTGCTGAATTTCCTTACTTGTGAAAAAAATAAAGAATAACAAAAAGAACAGCAATGTGTTGGCCGGACCTCAGCCACTCACTATAAGTATTGTCTTGGTGCTAGAATTATTCATTATTCATTACTCACTATCCACCGCACTGCTCACGCTGCCTCCTCGCCTCCTCCTCGCCAGTCAACCAGTTCACCTTCGACATCGTCAGCGGGAACGAGAAAAAAAATTTCGCATCGACGCCACATCCAGGACCCTCGTGGTGGCCGCGCCCCTCGACTATGACAGTCCCGTGAACGACAGAAATGTAAGTTCTGGTGGTATTAGTATTAGTAGTCGCAGTAGTCGTCGTCGTCGTAATAGTAATAATAATAGTAGTAGTAGTAGTAGTATTGTACAAGACAATTTTTTATCATAATTTTTTGCCCATGCATGGTGTCGTTTCCTCCCTGGCGTCATCTATGTGCTCCAGTCTGGCAGGTGTCTGTAAAGTGCCGCATCCTTGACAGGACTCTTGCTCATTTTGACACTTTCTCTGTGTCACTGTATATCATGGCATTGAATTGGTCTGATAATAAGATACTGATAAGTAAACATTTAACAACATATATTAAGTATTTGTTCGTCCTCTGTTAGAGACTCAGTGCCTTCGCTCAAGTCCCCTAAAGTATAAGAAAATGTGCATTAGCGGAATTTTGACAGTGAAGCGCGAGGATCATGTTTTAGTTAAACGGAAGGTAACTCACATGCAATTTTTTTTCTTTTTATCAATCCTGTCAACGTGTTTCTGCTTTTCTCAGATAAATTTGGTACCGCCTCGCCTGGTGGTGCCCGTCCTCTCCACCCAAGCCGAGGCAACAAAAAGGGATATAAATGTATTCAAATATGTTTTGTCACGCCGTAAACTGTACATAAAAATAGGATACACAGCAGCGCAATACTCTAACACGACTCCTAGACTGGGAGGCGCGTCCTGAGCTAAACACACCATTACTTTTTTGTTATGAAGTAGCGGCGCAGTGGCAGGGAGTGAGATGGCAGGACGACGCTGTGGTGGGGACGTAAATGTCATTTCTTGCTGGTGCTGGTGAAGAAGATGGCACGTGTCACAAGATCGATGCAAATTTATCACTATGACCCTCGGCATATTGGAGATTCCTGCACGAGCAGGACTGTGGCGCCGAGCTGCTGACGGCTGGGTGACACGTCCAGGGTGGTGGTTGATGCTGCATCGAATACATGATAGCAGCGAGGGGCCAAAATAGGAAAATGTTAGTAATGGTAGGAGAGACGAAGAAGAAACGGAAGTATATGAATATTATTTTTAGAGGAAATGGATTGTGAGGAGGAAAGAAAAATTAATTCATTAGTAGTTGATGAAAAATCGTTAATTTTTCTTCAGATTCTCGTCCCCAGCATGTCAAAGTCTTACTACTAAAACGATCGGACAACATAAGAAACATGAATCGTTCCTACAAAGATTTGTTAGCTTCTATCTCATGCTATACACACTGGTCTCGTAAAGGCGGGCAGCCAAATATTTTTCACAGCTCCTACATCGTGCTATCTCAGATAAGGGAAAGTAAGTTTTGTTTCAGTGTTCGCTTCTCCCATTATTACGATGAAGGAGCGATGTTATAGAATGCACGCTTGGACGATTTGACTCATGAACGCAAGCTGATTCTCTTGTTTCTCCTACATAACATCCAGCCGAAGAACGTGACATCCATGACAGTATTGCACTTCAGCCATAGAGGCTTAATGATAGATATGTAAGGTTATTCCACCTATCAGGCTCAGATTTCCACTTAGTTTTCCCTGCCGAACTTCTTCAGTTAGTTCCTTCCTCCCTCCCTCCTTCCCTCCCTCCCTCCCTCCCTCCCTCCCTCCCTCCCTCCCTCCCTCCGTCCCTTCCTCCTTCCCTCCGTCCCTTCCTCCTTCCCTCCGTCCCTTCCTCCTTCCCTTCCTTCCTCCTTCCCTTCCTTCCTCTCTCCTTTCGCGAGGCTCAGAAAACCAAGAGAAAGCAGAAAACAGATGGCAGTGGAGACTGACAGGTGTACGTTTGTGTGTAATTTGTCGATGTTCATTTGTTCCTCCAAAATACTTCACGAACTTTTCTGCTTCTTTCCTCTCACTCTGCCTCTATTTTATACCTTCATGTCACACCTTGCTTTCCCTTTCACTTATAGCCTTGCCTCCCATTCCTCCTCTGCCCTAGTTCACGCTGCTGGTCCGAGTGAGTGACGGTGCCAATGCCCCAGCTGTGACAAACGTGGTGGTGGCGGTGGTGAACGTGAACGACCTGCAGCCAGTGTTCCAGCGCGACAACTACTCCTTTGTGGTGACCGAGAACACCGAGTGCTCAGTGACCCTTGGCGAGGTGGGTGAGAGAGAGAGGTGAATTGATCTCACACCTGACCACAAAAACAGTCTCTTCTTTCCTCTCACTTTAGTAAAATAATATTTTACTTCTCCCATCCACGCATACTATTAATTAACAAGTGCCATTCTGTAAGAGTTCCATTAGAAAGTTGATAGGTGTTTTGGTAGTGGTGTTGGTCGGTTCAATCAGCTGTTTGAATTAATTAAATTATTACAGAATGACGGTTCTTATACATAGTTTGAAAATGTCTTTCCATGAAACCGACACATATTCAACCAATATTCGTAGTGATTTCTGGTTTGTAGATTGGTAAACTTACATGTATCTAAAAATTTAATTATGGGAAAACTCGATTCGAAACTGCTCCGTTCAATCAGTTTTATAAATATGCGAGGAAGAGAAGTGAATATAAAAGCTTTTCACATTTGTAAAAAGCGACTAAAAACATAATTATAACATGTTTATCTCGACAAAATGTCAAAAGTATGTTCGCATGACTTGCAGCCACAAACTCTTCATTTGGAACAAATTGTAACTCTTCCCAGTACTATCAGCTGCTTGTGTGACTCAAGGCAAACCACATCTACGGCTCAGTCTTCCTCAGGGATTCTTACCAAAGCTGCTGCGACGACTTTTGTTTCTCGTTGTACGTTGATTTTCTATACATTGGTAGCGAAAGAATCACGAAGCAGCCACTATAATGAGGATCCTACTTTTGGACGACGAAAACAAAATATAAAACATGAAAAAACAAACAAACATGTATCAAATCAGACTAACACCCGACTATAAAAAAAAATTGATACTACAATTTGTGCGCGCGTGCGTGCATACTTGTAGGTGCGCGCCTTACTCCCCAGGGCCCATACTTATAAAGCTAAGACTTCGTCTCAGACGATCCTAAGCATACAAAATGGCGAAGATGGATCCTAACTTTTAGGACAGAGCCCTAAGTCGCGTCCTAAGCTAAGTGCGGATGCGGGTGCGAATAGCAGCTAGACGCTAGTCTTAAGACGAACAGCTGTGCATCATAACATTCAACATGGCCAAAGCTGGAGCAGAGCCAACCTCAACTCATAGTTTAATATTGATATATACCTCCAATAAGACGGTGTATATATACGAGGAAGATATTAAGTGGCAGAGAAACGCTGTAGAAATGCTGTTGTAGGAACAAAATTTTATAATAGTAGAGATGAATACCAGAAACAAGGGAGATATAACGGCAGCCTCTAAACTTTTGTTCTTTGAATTTTGATATATACTCCCAAGAAAACAACTGATATGTACGTGGAGGAGATTAAATGGTAAAAAAAAATGTTGGAGAAATGCTAGTGTAGCCACAAAAAATATATAACCGTAGCAAATAAATAGTTAAGAAGATATACCCAAAGTTTCTTTGGGGTAAGGGAAACCTAACATTGATACATTGATATACACAAACGATTCTGACACTCATTACCGTCACAAATGAATAGCTGCTAATAAGATATCCCCATCCCCCATCTTGCCCCAATAAACATGAGGACATGTGGGAATGTAAGGGGAATTGGGCGGGTGTGAAAGTGAAATTTTACCCAACCTAACCGGGAGACTGCTCCCAATGGAATCCCTTAAGAAGCATATTTTTTTTCTTTTGTAATAAGGCACTCATTAAAGGCAGGAATAAATTATTATGTTTTTATTATAGACTATCAATCAATATCATAAATATAATGAAAGAACCAGTATGTGCACTTTGTATTTTGCACTTTAAAGCAACCTGACTTTGTCCAGTGATTCAACAGTCTTGTAAGTTTAAATGAGAAAAAGTAAAGGATGTTAGCCAAGAATTTGATCAACTTTAAATCAGAACGGAGCTAGAAAGGTTAAACTGTGGTTAGGTTACCTTCATAACCAGTATATACAGTACGATAATTGCACCGAGCCTTTTGTGCAACTGTGTGTTACATGCATGTAAGGGCCTCAGCAGAAAAGTTGATCAGGACCATACTAAAATTAATCACATTATGCTTTACACAATACACAAGAGGACAAGAAGTAACATGGAGGAGTGTAGGACAAAATCCCCCTAGGATACAAAATTCTTGACAAAACCATCCCATGACAAAAAATATATATCATAATATTTTGTCTTATTATTTGTAATGTATGAATACTTCTGAGATGTGAATTATTACATTTATTATATGATAATCCCAATCACAAAAAAATCTTACTTCACTTAACCTAACCGGTAAAGATTCGTTTTCTTAACCACTCAATATTTCCTTACCTTTATAATGCACTGCAAATTAAACCTCAGAAACTTGTTCAAATCACTTCAAACAGTTTTGCTGTAGAATTACAGAAAAAAGAATCGAAATTCTTTTGAGGTTACGTTAGGTCTGATGAAATTTTGTTAAGTTTATTTAGGTTTGGTTGGGTTAGTTTTAGTTAGGCTTATTTAACTGTAGTTCTGGGAAGGTTATGCTAACAAAACTATTCTTTTCGGTGAATTTTTATATATTCACCAGAATGGCGTGTGGCTACGAAAAAAAAATGGCGTCTGCACCTCTCACAACCCCCTAGTTTTAGTCATAGAAAACATTTAATAACTTCAAAATCAACATAATATAGCATAACATTAATTAACCATACCTTAACTTATATTGACAAATAACAACCTTGTTCAAACCAAACTAAACTTTAATTTTCAGAAAGGAAAAAAATTTCGTATTTTTTCTGTATTTCAGCAGCATAGCTGTGATGATTTGCACAAGTTTCTGAGGTTTAAATTGCAGTGAATTATAGTGGTTAAGGAAACGAATCTTTACCACCTAACCTAACCTAGCTTATCGGAAGAAAAAAAATCATACGTGGTTCTGTCCTGGAGGGTTTTGTTCTATTTATTTTTCCTAGGGTGTTTTGTAAAACTTTTAAAACTGAAGGTAGCAGTAGAGTCCATAATTTCATTTGAATTGAGTGCATCCAAGTTCTTTGTTTATTTGGGCCGTTTGAACGGAGCCTTGCATCGACGATAAAAACATATCCTCATATATGTATTTACTCATTCTTATCTTAACCAGTCATCATAAAAATATTCATTGTTATTTTTTATCGTTATTTTCACTCTTTTTAAAACTTTTATTGGTTAAATTTCATGTTAACCAAACCAAATGTTTGCTATGTGTAGCGCTTTTTTGACATCTTACGCCACTGTCTCAGACTCGATCCTAAGCTCCGCATCGTAGCTGGGACCTTGTCCTAGCTTAGTTAAGACGAGGTACAGAGACCGTCATTAGCTGCACAGTATTTCTGTTAACTGTACTTTGATGTGTTATAGTTATAGTTATGTTGACTTCACTCACCTTCCTGTGTTACCTTCCTTCGGTAGGTGAGCGCCCTTGATCCCGACCTGCCGCCCTCAGTCAGTCAGGACATCGTCTACTACATCTCTCCAGACCAGCAAACCAACTTCACCATCGAAAGCCGCTCCGGCCACCTCTCTGTCAAGGGCGTGAGTATTCTCATTAATCTTGGTGGCCATTATCCTCAGACGTTAAGCACTCGCCTCTAGCTCATGAAGGGGCGGGAGAACACGTCTCAAGGTGATCTATGTCAAATTCAAACCTCATGGTTTTAGTTATTTAAGAAATACTAAACCATATTTCTGGCTGAAATCCCAAGGAGTATTTTCATGCTAAATTACGTGAAAATTTCGATACTTTCAAATCTTATGAAAATTGGTATTTAAATGTTGTTGACATACTAAACTGAGGCAGGCAGTGGCTGAGAGACTGAACCAGTGTTGCATGTAAATGTAGGCAGTGTCGCTCAGAGACTGAAGCAGAGTGTTGCTCAGAGACTGAAACAGTGTCGCTTAGAGACTGAAACAGAGTGTCGCTCAGAGACTTAAACAGTGTCGCTTAGAGACTGAAACAGAGTGTCACTCAGAGACTGAAACAGTGTCGCTTAGAGACTGAAACAGAGTGTCGCTCAGAGACTTAAACAGTGTCGCTTAGAGACTGAAACAGAGTGTCGCTCAGAGACTGAAACAGAGTGTCGCTCAGAGACTGCAGCAGAGTGTCGCTCAGAGACTGAAGCAGTGTCGCTTAGAGACTGAAACAGAGTGTCGCTCAGAGACTGAAACAGAGTGTTGCTCAGAGATTGAAACAGAGTGTCGCTCAGAGACTGAAACAGAGTGTCGCTCAGAGACTGAAACAGAGTGTTGCTCAGAGACTGAAACAGAGTGTTGTTCAGAGACTGCAGCAGAGTGTCGCTCAGAGACTGAAACAGTGTGTCGCTCAGAGACTGAAACAGAGTGTCGCTCAGAGACTGAAACAGAGTGTCGCTCAGAGACTGAAACAGAGTATCGCTCAGAGACTGAAACAGAGTGTCGCTCAGAGACTGCAGCAGAGTGTCGCTCAGAGACTGCAGCAGAGTGTCGCTCAGAGACTGCAGCAGAGTGTCGCTCAGAGACTGCAGCAGAGTGTCGCTCAGAGACTGCAGCAGAGTGTCGCTCAGAGACTGAAACAGTGTAGCTCAGAGACTGAAACAGTGTCGCTCAGAGACTGGAAGAGAGTGTCGCTCAGAGACTGAAAGAGAGTGCCGCTCAGAGACTGAAACAGAGTGTCGCTCAGAGACTGAAAGAGAGTGTCGCTCAGAGACTGAAACAGAATGTCGCTCAGAGACTGAAACAGAGTGTCGCTCAGAGACTGAAACAGAGTGTCGCTCAGAGACTGAAACAGAGTGTCGCTCAGAGACTGAAAGAGAGTGTCGCTCAGAGACTGAAACAGAGTGTCGCTCAGAGACTGAAACAGAGTGTCGCTCAGAGACTGAAAGAGAGTGTCGCTCAGAGACTGAAAGGAGTGTCGCTCAGAGACTGCAGCAGTGTCGCTCAGAAACTGAAACAGAGTGTCGCTCGGAGACTGCAGCAATGTCGCTCAGAGACTGAAACAGAGTGTCACACAGAAAAAAGCAGCAGAATGAGGGTCTCAGACTGAACCAGAGTGTCATACAGAATCAAAGGCAGACTGTGGCTCAGAAACTGGGCCAGATAGTTTATTTACTTTATAACGATAGTTTAGTATCATACTGATAAAAAAATATACTGAAAGTTTTGTTCCGATTCTCATTCCACTTCTACCACTATTAACACCGCCACCACCATCACTACTACCACCACTTATACCACTACTATCACTACCACTACTACTACTACTACTACTACTACTACTACTACTAGTACTAGTACTACTACTACTACTACTACTACTACTACTACTACTACTACTACTACTACTAGTACTAGTACTAGTACTAGTACTAGTACTAGTACTAGTACTAGTACTAGTACTAGTACTAGTACTAGTACTAGTACTAGTACTAGTACTAGTACTACTACTACTACTACTACTACTACTACTAGTACTAGTACTAGTACTAGTACTAGTACTAGTACTACTACTACTACTACTACTACTACTACTACTACTACTACTACTACTAGTCGTACCACCACTTTTAATGAGTGACTCGCCCGACAGTGCCTGAATCGAGAGTCTGCGACTGAAGGTATTGTAAGGCTGTACCCGCGCGCCACAGACGAGGGAGGAGAAGGTCATGACTCTGATCCCACCACGGTGCAAGTTACCATTCTTGACCTCAACGACAACTACCCACACTTGGTTCGGCCGGTAAGTATTGACCTCTGGTCTTTCGCTCACCCTATTGACTTGTTGTGGCCTTAAAAACAAAAAGGGTCAGGTCACACATGCACACGCGCACAAAATTATACCGTTTTTACCACATGCATCCGAAATTAAAGCGAGAAACGGGAAGAAAACCCTCAAAATATACATTGTTTATATTTCAATGCTTACTAAAGGAAGAAATACTGAG